>CANSZD010000386.1:0-251535 GCA_947648045.1 Beta corolliflora
TGTCAATTACAATAAATGCTTAAATATTGTGGACAAACTAGTCACTCTGTGATCGGATGACTTGTCGGGAAATATGGAAGAATCCATCCAATTCGAAGCCACGGACTTCAATAAATGTGCAACATGATTTCAAAGTTTCAAGCATTGCCTAGGGAGACATTTACAGCAAGAATCAAAGCCCTATATTATCAACCATTGTAGGCAATTGCAACCGATCTACATGACTTGCCCAGAGGAGAACCAAGCGGGGGTTAGGAAGGGGTTAATCACCACTCACAACAAACTTTTGTGGAAGCACTCTCTCTCATTCCATTTGTGAACATCTCGCCAACAAATGTTAGGTTCATATATACTTTAGTCGAACGGTAAAGGATTAAACACTGATTTGCACAGTAAATAATTAAGCCTAATTAACAAACAATTTGGACAACCATAAAGCCTCCACAGGACAATCTCTGCGAGTACTAAATACTTTAAATACTTTAGATGCTTAATTTCTATCCTAATCTCAAAAAGAAGCCACTAGAGACAGTCAAAAGAATGAACCCGAAGCAGCAGAAAGAGTCCAGCCCTGGAACACTATTATTCATGTGGAAAACCTGAATAAGTCTGCAAACTCTGCACAGACAATTCAAGACATACCCTATATTAAGGGGTCTATCCGTCTATGACACCACCATCCTGCCATCAACAAAGCTGCATCTCTTTTCAAAAATCTGCTGAAGTAAACTACAAAGGTGAACTATATTTGTACTAAAGAATAGAAGAGAAGAATATTAACAAAATCATAGCACATTTAGACTAGCCAATGAGCTCAAACATAAGATACACACAAAGAAAACATCCAGTAATGCAATCAACATAAACCTGAAGCAGAAGGACAAACTTATAACATGCACAAGAAATTCAAACACTAACATACAAGGATACTACATGATACTTACAGCTCAACCATCTAAAGAAGAACAAACCAACAAGTAGCAGATTATTCAGAATTTAAAGCAGTGCAGATAGTTATGACCGACAACCACAAGATAACAAAACGAACTTTCGCAAAAAAAATGTGCCAGGAATCTAGAATTGAAAAGATCAAACGAACCTGAAACAGAAGGCAAATTCCAAACATCAACATAACCATATTTTTTATGGGTTCCCATACAACTCTATACAAGAGCAGATTACCAAATGAAAAGATGGGTGAACAACTCCCCTTAAATCGCACGATACCTCTCAAGCTGCATCGGCGACACTAGAGCGAGCATACTACAAAAAAAAATATTGCAAGCAATACACGGGTCAAACAAGAGGAGAGCATAGAACTAAATCCATCGGCTCCATACAGATCTCCTCACAACCTCCACACAATATCAGAAGTGGAGAACAGAGCATGGAATGATAAAAAATAAAAGCCCCCATCAACTATGACAAACATGAAACTTTACTCTCCTACTACAATGACCAGTACACTAATGCTATATTGCACAACACAATAAGCCAATGACAGCTCGATTCAATCAAAACAAGAATACAAATAAAAAATGTCATGCATCCATGTTTACACGCATTGGAACCACATTTATGATTAAAGACGAATCTTCGATGGAGTTGGCCATAAGATAGAAAAGAATCCATAAGATAGAAGAGAATCAATATTTTCCATGCTCTTAACAGGGAGTCAAGCAAAAGGACCCCAGCATTACCTTGCAATGAATAAGCTCCTCAAATTTTCTTTTCAAGGATAAGTAGATGTCTGCTACGCCCAACATTTTCAGGTGTCCATCCTGAAGATAATAAGCGAATAAGAACCAGCAAATCACTGCACTCTCAGAAGCAGGTAAAATCGAAAAAAGGAAATCTGAAAAAATATACATACCTTCATCAAGAGTTATCTTCTAACGTTAAAGGATGAAACCCTCGAAAGGATAGACAAAGGAGAAGAACTTTTAAGAACTATAACCTGTAATAAAAAATAACACTCAATTCTCTTACTCATGTAATTCTCAAATGCAGTCAAATTTCTAATTATCTATGCATAAGAATCTCTTATTCGATATCCAAGTACATTAAAGTTTAAAACAATAATATAGGAAAAGGTGGCAATTAACAAGAGAAAGGGACATAACCCAGTAACAGATATACTAATGGCTAGCATTACAAGATTTGGTAAATGCAAAACTTTAATATAGGAGCGTAATCCCATACTCCAAATACACCATATATTAATAGCCAGCATTAATATTTGAACTGCTTGTCTGTTTCATTAGCAAAGCAAACACAAGACATTGTCCAACAATTATATAGCACGACATGCATATAGATGCTTGTATAAAAACATCATTCAAAAAACATAAAGATGGAGATCACAATGTATATGCTTACCATGAAAATGCACTTTAACACTGAAAAATGTCATGCATATAAAGAATATAGCTCAATTAGCAACAACAAAACCGAGAGTCTGTCAACTAATCCAACCAAACTTCTTAGCCCTACGAGCGACTCAAACCAGGACAGCATCACCTCTTTCAAAAATGGATTCGATTACTCAGAAAGTCAAGCTTTTTGGAGATACTTCAGCAAGTAATTTTCTCTAACAAAATTTCAAAGCAGGTTCAAATCATTACCTAGAACAAATGATGGGAATCACTTTACCAGAAAGAAATAACCTCCACTGCCAATTTGAGTGGTACAGAAAAATTACAATCAATATTTGTAATATATAACAGAGGCTAAGAACTTAAGTATCTATGTTCGCATCACCACTAAAAAATCAAGATGAAAAATCTTACATAATGAGCTTAACCAATATTTAATTTCAAGAAAAGGCCTCTCAACTCTATTATGTTTACAATCCCAAATCTATCATCACAATAAAAAATTCGCAATTAACAGTTCATAATCAAAGGAATTATAACACGATTATACGACGATAATCATACAAAAAAGTAACTACATCATGATAAAGTAGAGTGAAACCCTAAATTATTCTGAACAGAAATAACACATACCTGAAATCGACAGCAGAAATTGCGAAGCTATAAGAATTTAAAACAAGAAGGGTCGTGTATCAGAGAAATTTCGATTGAAATTAGGGTTAGGGTTTCATGAAATTGTTTGTTATGAAAGTAGATATGCGAATTACAAACAAAAATAAAATAACGATAAATATTAACTTAAATCTGGAATTAAAACGAGATTAAAATACGAAACAAAAATCAGTAACTAAAAACGAAAAACCTCGAGTCTGCAGCGATGAAGATGAACGACGGGGTGAAGATCTGGCTTTGTTTGTCTTCGCTGATGAACGACGAACGAACAAACAGTGCAAGAGAGGAGGTTGCTTCGTTCGTGAGAGGAGAGAAAAGAGTGAGAGAAAGACAGGGGAGGGAAGCAGATGAGTGAGAGAGAAAGGAGGAAATCTCGCCGGTTTACGTTGGAGGATGAGTCAGAGAGGTGTGGGAGTAAGCTAAGGAAGCAAGGAGGAGCGAGAAATGAAATTGGGTGAAGGAGGGAAAACGCGGGTTTTTCCTTTAGAAAAAATAACGAAAAATCTGATCCGGTTCACTAAAGGACCGGATCAGATTTTCCTTTTAATTTTCCCTTCCATTTTTTATTGATTTTCGGATGCGGTTTTGTAAAAACCGAATCTGTTACTAGGTGACAGATAAGGTTTTTTCCACTAGTGTGTTAGCCAACAAGAACCGCAAGCAACATGAGTACAAGGTTGGTGACTTAGTATGGCTACACTTGCGGAAAGAAAGGTTTCCTAATATGAGGAAAAACAAGTTGATGCCTAGATCAGAAGGACCTTTCAAGATCATTGAGAAGTATAATGACAATGCCTTCAAGTTGGAGCTACCGGAAGACTATGGTGTGAGTTCTACTTTCAATATTGGAGACTTTGCACCCTACGTTCATGATGATGATGTGGCTCAATTGAGGATAATTGTTTTCGAAGAAGAGGAGTGTGATCCAAGTATGGATGAGGATGTGTTAGCCTTAATGCATAGGAGTGTCATTTTTGATGTGGAGTCAATTGAGGCGATGCATGGACGATTCCTAGGATCATCATCACACTCACACGTACTAGTATGCATGGTAAAGCTTGAATATGACCAGCAACTATGAGTGTAGTGTTTGATATGCTTTAGGAGTGTTATCCTAAGTAGAATCGGTTTAGAGTAGAGTTTGATATACCTTAGGAGTGTTATCCTAAGTGGAGTCGGTTTGTTTAGAGTTTGTTAGGTGTTTGATTTCTTTTAGGATTCTAGGACTTAGGGACTTGTCCTAAGCCTATTAGGTTTTACGTTTTGTTCTTATAATTAGTTTAAGATGTACGATGTTTTCAATTAATGAATTCAGTTTATGCTTTGTGCTTTCGAATGCTTTGAGTATTCATCTCTCTTGATTGCTGGTGGCTTTGCCTTTACACGTCAAAACCCTTAGATTGTTTCTTGTGGTGGCTTAGCCTTTATCATTAAACGTCTAAGAACTATCCATTGTTACTTGTTCGAATTTTTGTGAGCTTGAACTCCCGCACGTTACTCTAGTATTTGGTTCAACCTAGATCAAATACATTAGTTTCATTTGATTCAATTACCTTTATTTGACTTCCTTTGACTTTCATTTAATTCAATTAGCTTTGTTTGACTTCATTTTTCTTGAATTTGATTCAATTAGCTTGGTTGAATGCATTTAAGTTTCATTTGATTCAATTAGCTTTGTTGAATGCATTTGAGTTTCATTTGATTCAATTAGCTTTATTTGACTTCCTTTGACTTTCATTTAATTCAATTAGCTTTGTTTGAATTCATTTGACTTTCATTTGATTCAATTAGCTTTGTTGAATGCATTTGAGTTTCATTTGATTCAATTAGCTTTCTTGAATGCATTTGAGTTTCATTTGATTCAATTAGCTTTCTTGAATGCATTTGAGTTTCATTTGATTCAATTAGCTTTCTTGAATGCATTTGAGTTTCATTTGATTCAATTAGCTTTAATTGACTTCCTTTGACTTTCATTTAATTCAATTAGCTTTGTGATCCATGTGAGAGATGGCTCATTTCTACAAATCCTTGTTATGTTAGAATTTGTGTTGTTTTCTAGTTCAAGTAGGAATAGGACACCCTAATCTCTAGTATTTTAGATGATGTATTTGATCTAGGTTGAACCAAATACTAGAGTAACGTGCGGAAGTTCAAGCTCACAAAAATTCGAACAAGTAACAATGGATAGTTCTTAGACGTTTAATGATAAAGGCTAAGCCACCATAAGAAACAATCTAAGGGTTTTGACGCGTAAAGGCAAAGCCACCAGCAATCAAGAAAGATGAATACTCAAAGCATTCGAAAGCACAAAGCATAAACTGAATTCATTAATTGAAAACAACGTACATCTTAAACTAATTATAAGAACAAAACGTAAAACCTAATAGGCTTAGGACAAGTCCCTAAGTCCTAGACTCCTAAAAGAAATCAAACACCTAACAAACTCTTAACAAACCGACTCCACTTAGGATAATACTCCTAAGGTATATCAAACTCAACTCTAAACCGATTCTACTTAGGATAACACTCCTAAAGCATATCTAACACTACACTCCTAGTTGCTGGTCATATTCAAGCTTTACCATGCATACTAGTACGTGTGAGTGTGATGATGATCCTAGGAATCGTCCATGCATCGCCTCAATTGACTCCACATCCAAAATGACACTCCTATGCATTAAGGCTAACACATCCTCATCCATACTTGGATCATACTCCTCTTCTTCGAAAACAATTGTCCTCAATTGAGCCACATCATCATCATGAACGTAGGGTGCTAAGTCTCCAATATTGAAAGTAAAACTCACACCATAGTCTTCCGGTAGCTCCAACTTGAAGGCATTGTCATTATACTTCTCAATGATCATGAAAGGTCCTTCTGATCTAGGCATCAACTTGTTTTTCATCATATTAGGAAACCTTTCTTTCCGCAAGTGTAGCCATATTAAGTCACCAACCTTGTACTCATGTTGCTTGCGGTTCTTGTTGACTAACACCTTGTATCTTTCATTCACTTTCTCGATCCTTGCGTGTACTTGGGCGTGCAACTTCACCATGGCTTGCGCCTTAGCTTGAGCATCTCCATGCACATAATCACCCTTTGGCAAAGGAATGAGATCAAGAGGCAAGCTTGGATTGACACCATACACCACTTCAAACGGAGAATGACGAGTTGCATAAGTAGGAGATCTATTGTATGCAAACTCAGCATAATACAACTTGACATCCCAATCCTTAGTGCTTTTGCTCACCAACCCTCGAAGCAAAACTCCAAGTGTGCGATATGTCACTTCCGTCTGCCCATCAGTTTGGGGGTGATGAGAAGTGCTAAAACAAAGCTTAGTACCAAGCATCTTCCATAATGTCTTCCAGAAATAACTCATGAACTTGGTGTCTCGATCACTCACAATTGTTTTAGGCACACCATGCAAGCATACAATCTCCTTGAAATACAAATTAGCCACCTTCGAGGCATCATCCGTTTTGTGGCATGCGATGAAGTGAGCCATTTTAGAAAAACGATCCACCACCACCATAATTGAATCCTTACCTCTTTGTGTACGAGGCAAACCCACAATGAAATCCATGGAGACATCCTCCCAAGGAAATTCCGGAACAGGCAAGGGAGTATACAACCCTTGATGAAACATACTCTTTGCCTTTTGACGAGTAGCACATCGAGCAATAACTCCTTGGACATCGCCTTGCATTTTAGGCCAATAAAAATGCTCTTGCAACATTGCAAGTGTCTTGGTAATACCAAAATGACCAGCAATGCCTCCCCCATGAGCCTCCCTAACAAGTAATTCACGAATTGAACAAGAAGGAATGCAAAGCTTATTACCTTTGAAAAGGAACCCCTCGTGCATGACATAGGATCCCACGGCCCTCTTGACACATTCCCCAACAATAGGCCCAAAATCAACATCTTCCTTGTAATGCTCTTTGAGGAGCTCGAAGCCTAACAACTAGGATTGCAACACACCAATCAAAGTATGCCTCCTTGAAAGAGCATCAGCCACTACATTATTTTTCCTTCTTTATACTTAGAAGAAAAGTTGAAAGATTGAAGGAACTCAACCCATTTGGCATGCCTTGGATTGAGCTTTTGCTGCCCATATATATGCTTAAGAGCCTCATGATCCGAATGCAACACAAAGTGACTTGGACGCAAATAGTGGCTCCAATGATCCAACGCCCTCACTATTGCATAGAATTCCTTGTCATAGGTAGAATAATTCAACCTTGCTCCATTCAATTTCTCACTAAAGTAAGCTATGGGACGCTTACCTTGCACCAAAATTGCCCCAATGCCAACTCCACTAGCATCACACTCTACCTCAAAAGGTTGTGAAAAATCGGGCAAAGCTAGTATGGGAGTGTTGCATAAGAGTTGTTTAATAGCTTCGAAAGCTTGTTGGGCTGCTCCATTCCACTCAAACTTCCCTTGCTTAATACATTCAGTCATGGGAGCAATAATACTACTGAAATTCTTCACAAAACGCCTATAAAAGGAAGCAAGACCATGAAAAGATCTTACTTGGGAGATAGTAGTAGGCGTAGGCCACGAGTTTATGGCTTCCACTTTGGAAGGATCAACTGAAACTCCGTCTTTAGACACTATATAGCCAAGGAAAGTGGCGCTTGCAACAAGGAAAGAGCACTTCTCCAACTTAGCATAAAGTTGCTGCTTCCTCAACACCTCAAATACGGCCCTCAAATGGCCCAAATGATCTACAACACGTCGACTATAAATCAAAATGTCTTCGAGGTATACCACCACAAATTTGCCCAAGAAACGTTTGAGCATTTCATTCATCAACCTCATGAAGGTACTAGGAGCATTAGTAAGACCAAATGGCATCACAAGCCACTCATAAAGACCCACCTTAGTCTTGAAAGCTGTCTTCCACTCATCTCCTTCCCTCATTCTAATTTGGTGGTAACCACTTCTCAAATCTATCTTGGAGAACACTGTCGAACCATGCAATTCATCAAGCAAATCATCAAGTCTAGGAATAGGAAACCTATACTTGATTGTTATATTATCCTGACTCTAGAATCAATGCACATGCGCCAAGTTCCATCCTTCTTTGGTACCAACAAGGCCGGAACAAAGACAAGGGCTCATACTTCTCTCTCACATATCCCCTCTCCATCGGCTCCTCATCATTTGTCTTTGAAGTTCTTTCGTCTCTTGAGGGGTTACACCTATAGGGTGCCTTGTTTGGTAAAGAGGCTCCGAAACAAGGTCAATTTGGTGCTCAATACCTCTAATAGGTGGTAATCCCGGGGTAAATTTAATAACCCAATATTTAAGAGGTTATTAAAATTAATTTTTATTATTAAGTTAATTATGTTTAAAAAATTTTTTTATTTTAGAGAGGGGGGGAGAAATTTTATTTTTTTTTATAAAAAAATAAAAAATATTATTTTAATAATAAATATAAATTAATATTATAATTTAAATTATAAAAAAAAAATTTATTAAATTAATATAAAAATAAAAAACACCAACTTCCAATTCCTTTTCCTCTTTTTTATTTCATTTAATTTTAAAAAAAAAAAACCCCACCCCCCCCTACCCCCCCCACCCCCCAAACAAACCCCAAAAACCCACCCCCCCCCCCCCCCCCCCAACCCCCAACCCCCCCAAAACCCCCCCCCCCCCTTCCCCCTTTTTTTTCCCCCCCCGTTTTCCCCCCTCCTTCCCCCCCCCCCCCCCCCCCCCCCCTCCCCCCCCCCCACCCCCCCCCCCCCCCCCCCTTCCCCCCCCCCCCCCCCCCCCCCCCCTTCCCCCCCCCCCCCCCCTTCTTTCCCCCCCCCCCCTTTTCCCCCCTTTCTTCCTTTCTTCTTGTTTTTTTTTTTTTTTTTTTGGTTTTTTTTTCTTTTCTTTTTTTTCTGCCCCTCCTTTCCTCTTCCCCCCCCCCTTTTCCCCCCCCCCCCGCGCCTTCGTGTTTTTTTTTTGGGGTTTTTTTTTTTTTTTTTCCTTTGTTTTTGGCCCCTCTTTTTTTTTCTTTCCCTCCCCCCCCCCCCCCCCCCCCCCCCCCCCCCCCCCCCCCCCCCCCCCCTTTCCTCCCTCCCCCTTCTCCCCCTTTTTTTCCCTTTTTTTTGCCCCTTTTTTTTTTTTCTGTTTTTTTTTTTTTTTTTTTATTTTTATTTTATTTAAATTTTTTTTATTTTTTTTTTACTCAAACAAATTAATTTTTATTTTTTTTTTTTTTTTTTTTTTTAAGTTTTTTTTTTTTTTTAAATTTAATTTTTTTTTAATTTTTTTTTTTTTTTTTTTTTTAAAAAGATTAAAAATTTTAAAATTTTTTTAATTTTTTTTTTTTTTTATAAATTTAAAATTAAATTTAATTTTTTTTTTTTTTTTATTTTATTATTTTTTATAATTTTTTTATTTAATTTAATTTTTTTTTTTATTATTATTTTTAAATAATATAATTTTTTAATATTTTTATTTTAATTAATATAATTATTTATATTTTTTTTTAATTTAAATATTTTTTATTTTAATTAATTTTTAATATTTTATTATTTAATTAATTTAATTATTTTTTTTAATTTTTTTTTAAATTTTATTTTAATTATTATTTTTTTTAAAAAAAATATTTTTTTTTATTTTTTTTTTTTTTGAGGGAGTTTTTTTAATTTTTTTATTTTTTTAAGTTTTTTTTTGTTTTTTTTTTAGGAAAATTTTTATAATAATCAATTTTTTTTAACCTTTTAAATATATATTTTTTTTTTTTTTTTTTCAAAATAAATATAAAATTTTATTTTTTAAATTTTTTTTTTTTATTTTTTTTTTTTTTTTAAAAATAAATAAATTTAATTTATTTTTTTTTTTTTTTTTTTAATTTTTTTTTAAAAAAAAATTTAAATAATAAAAATTTTTTTATAAATAATTTTTTTTATATTTTTTTTTTTTTTAAAAAAATAAAAATTAATTTTTTTTTTATTAAATTTATATTTTTTTTTTATTAAATTTTTTATTTTTTTTAATAAAAAAAAATTTTTTTTTTTATTTAAAAATAAAAAATTTATTTTAAAAATTTTTATTTAAATTTTAAAATTTTTTTTTATTATTTATAAAAAAAATTAAAAAAATTTTTATATAAAAATAAAATAAAAAAAAAAAAAAAATAAAAAATAAAAAAATAACTTTATAATGTATAAATGTATAAACTTTAAAGTTTTTTGGTTTTAACCTTCCATCTTGTAGATTAATTTGTTGGTTTGTTGTTTTGATTTATGATATTTGTTACCCTTTAATACATATTGGGGTTAAATATGGTGGTGTGGTTGTATTTGGCGTTATAACATGGTTTTGGGGTTTTTGGTATGGTTGGTGTGTCTATAACGTTTATTGTTTATAAGGATAAGTTCGTTAAGTCTTGTCATAAAGGATCGGCTTTGTTTGGGTTTATATTTAAAGTTTGTAAGTAGTTTGGGATGTGTGATATTGTGTAAGATGTTAACTATTATTTGGTGGGTGTTGTTTGTGTGCTGTTAATGGGGTTATATAATATGGGTAAATCATTAGGGAACACATCAACAAAGTCCTCCAAAATCCGACCTACACACTTAGGAACGGTTGGTTGTGAGTTTGTGGTGCTCTCCTCACTCACTTGAACCAACAAATACCCACCTCCCTCCTTCTCTAACTCATGAGTAATTTGCTTTTCAGTTAACAACAAACTCTCCTTGGCGTGGGGTTTAGAGACAACAAGAGGTTTCAAGGCGGTTTTTTTATTCCCAATAGTGGTAATATACACATTAGCACGTCCATCATATTTCACAAATCGATCATATTGCCAAGGACGTCCCAATAAAACATGACATGCATCCATATTCACCACATCACATAACACTTCATCCCTAAATTTACCAATTTCAAAAGAAATAAGTGCTTGTTTATTTACCTTAACATCGCTGCCATCACTTAGCCAATGCAACTTTTAAGGCTTCGGATGAGGTGTGGTTGGCCACTTAAGCTTGTCAATCAATGTAGTAGAAACAACATTGGTGCAACTCCCCGTGTCAATGATCAAGTCACACAGTCTTTCCTTCACAAGGCAACGTGTGAGGAAGATTTTGTCCCTTTGAGTCTCCAAGGGTGCTGCTTTGGAGTGAAGGGTGCGCATGATGAGTGCTTGGCCCTCCTTCACCGGTTCTTCCTCCGAATCAGCTACATATGCATCCTCCTCATCATCTCCATACTCCTCTTCTTCGAGGCTTGGGTCCTCCTTGGAAGCATAGGCCTCGTCAATCTCACGGATGTCTCGCAATGTCATGACACGATTGTTTGGACAATCCTTGATCACATGGCCATACCCCTTGCACTTAAAACAAATTCGCCTTTCCTCCGTGGCTAGGGGTTGTGATGACTTGCCCTTGTCTTGCTTGAATTTGTCAAATTTGGGCATGAATTTGGACGTACTGCCTCCACTTTTCTCTCCTTGAGGTTTCTCAAAACTCTTCACAAACGGTTTTGGAAACGATGCTTTCTTAGTTTTGGCATGTTTCTCCACTCTCATGGTGGCTCTGATACCAAGATGATGTATTTGATCTAGGTTGAACCAAATACTAGAGTAACGTACGGAAGTTCAAGCTCACAAAAATTCGAACAAGTAACAATGGATAGTTCTTAGACGTTTAATGATAAAGGCTAAGCCACCACAAGAAACAATCTAAGGGTTTTGACGCGTAAAGGCAAAGCCACCAGCAATCAAGAGAGATGAATACTCAAAGCATTCGAAAGCACAAAGCATAAACTGAATTCATTAATTGAAAACAACGTACATCTTAAACTAATTATAAGAACAAAACGTAAAACCTAATAGGCTTAGGACAAGTCCCTAAGTCCTAGACTCCTAAAAGAAATCAAACACCTAACAAACTCTTAACAAACCGACTCCACTTAGGATAAAACTCCTAAGGTATATCAAACTCTACTCTAAATCGATTCTACTTAGGATAACACTCCTAAAGCATATCAAACACTACACTCCTAGTTGCTGGTCATATTCAATCTTTACCATGCATACTAGTACGTGTGAGTGTGATGATGATCCTAGGATTCCTCCATGCATCGCCTCAATTGACTCCACATCCAAAATGACACTCCTATGCATTAAGGCTAACACATCCTCATCCATACTTGGATCACAATGGAAGTGACTCGAGGCCACTTTAACATAATCTCTTCTTAAATGAATCACCTTTTAGTCGACTTTTAGGACACAAGGATCAATGCACAAATGTCCTTTATTTATTTCAGTTATTGAATAATGTAAAAAAAATTTAAAAAAATTCCTTAGTCCGTTTTAAGTCGGTCAATACTTCTGTAATCATAAACTGTAGCTGAATTCCTGCCGAAATGATTATTGAAATATTAAGAGTATTCTTGTTTATTTATCACAAGTGTCATGTAAAAAAAAATGTGCTCACGCATTTTGAAAAAAAAACTCACATTTACTTCATAATTCTTTTCATTCAAATTGGTTTTTCCAAAAACAAAATTGATTTTAAAAAATCAAAATCCTGTTTTCAAAATTTAATCCCAAAAACAAAGAAAATATGAAAAATGAAAAGAGTCATAATCATGAGTTCAAAACGTGTCATGTTTAGTAATTAGAATGTAAATAAAACGTATGGTTTAAAACACGAGAAATCTAGTCTAAAAAATTGATGAAAAAAGGAAAAAGATAAAAAAAAAATTGTGTCAAAAAGATAAAATCAAAAGGGATGATTGTTTTCAAACCACAAAAAAATGGAAATTTTTTCCATTTCCTGCTAAAAACATATATAAAGAAAAGTCATTGACTAACATTGTTAGTGTGTACATTTCAGGTACTTCAAATTAGTCTAATCCTAAGAGGTGGAACAGACATATTCAAATAGGAGAATACATGGCCTGGTGCCTAGAAAACTGAACTTGGAAAAAGGTTGAGAAGAACCCGAGTACTTCACATTAGTCTAATCCTAAGAGGCGGAACAGACGTATTCAAACTGGAGAATACATGGCTTGGCGCCCGGCAAACTGAAGTTTGAAAATGTTTGAGAAGTACCTGAATCATTTAATTGCTTTTATATTGTAGGTAGAGCTACGTGCGGCTTAATCCCCTAAAAAAAATTCTAATGTTGATTCAGTTTCTAATACCATTTCTTTTCTGTCATTTATTAAATATAATCTTCCTTCCATAATTTCTGCAAATTGTCTATTTTGATTTGTTTTATGTATTTTAAATGGACCATCTTGATATCTTATTATTTCTGTATCAATAATCAAAAATTCTGATGTTGTAATGCATCTATCTTAGTTTCTCTACTATGTAATGTACTAAAAGGGGTACGTAGGCAACTCAGTTTTCGAGTGCAGCTGCAAAAAAAAAAAAAAGAAGCAAAAAATTATGTAAAATTTCATTTTTAATATATCAGAACTACGTTGGGCCTGATTATCCATTCAAAAAAATCATCACAAGAAAATTTCTTCCCCAAATCCAAATCCACTTATGGAGATACGTAGGCAACCTTCGGGTGCACCCCTGTTGCATTTGATATTTTCTCTTATGGTTTCAGCGCTTAAAAGCAATCAATACATGCGGATCACCACAAAGAAGAACGATATCCGGGGCATTATAATTTGGCAAAATGAGGACACAGGCCTCGTTATACCTCTTTTATCTTATTTCTATAACAGCTGGAAATGGAAGGATATCACCAAATTGATTTTTTTTTACAAAAATATTTGTGTATTATCCAAAAAAAATACGAGTCTAAAAAATAAAAATATAAAATAAAAAGGTCCAAGTTTAAAAAGAAAAAGGAATAATAAGTCAGTTAAAGAAATCTAATTAAAATCCAAAACAATTTTCAAAGATATAATTTCTTTCATTCCCTGCACCAAAAAAAAAAAAAAAAACACGAAAAGAATAAACAAAGTCTGGACAAATTTTTGTGCTAACTTTTTCATCTCATTTCACATGAACTCTGCTTGGGCCCGCTCAGGATCTACGCTGATTCGCCGATGTTCTGACCATAGTGAACGTTCTCTTTCATTATACTGTCATCCTTGTCTACACCAGCTGTATTCTTTACTACACGTCTCAGCAACATGTCTGAAATTCCGAACAACGAGCACCAATAGAACTCTACCCCTCCACCTAATCCAATGACTGAGCTCCGAGGACTTGTTCAGGCCATGCTTCACCGACGGGATAATATTGAACAAACTGTGTTGGGCATAATGTGCCAAAGCGCCCAGATGCCTCCTCCTCCTTCTCCTCCGGAGTCGGAAGTAGCTTAACCTTTTCACCTTGAGCCTATGAACAATGAGAGATAAAATCCCATCTAAGCTTGAGGAAGAAGTAGTCAAGCTCTAGGAAGTCTTAAAAGGCATGACGAAGGATGAACCATGGATGGACATTCATGGGTTAACACTTTTCCCAAAGACACGATTAACCCATGGTTTTAAGATGCCTAATTTGACAAAGGTTGATGGGACCGGTTGCCCCACCAATTTCCTGAAGATGTATGTGGGGGCAATGAGTCCCTGGGGAGTGGAAGAATCTTTGATGGCCCAACTCTTTCAACAGTATTTAGCTGGTGCCGCAGCACATTGGTTCCTCAACCTTGAAAACACAAAGAAATCCACTTGGGCTGACATAGTCAGAGCGTTCTCAAACCAGTACAAATATAATGAAGAAATTGATGATACTAGAAGGGATCTGGAGACCACTTCTCAAAACCTTAATGAGACATTTTCTTCATTCATCACTCGGTGGAGAAACAAGGCTTCCAAAATGATGAATAGGCTTAATGAGGAGGAACAACTGCAAATGGTTGTGAAGAACCTTCTTCATGTTTATCAGAAGCATATGGCATACCAATATTTCCCGACTTTCAAAGATTTGATTGCTACGGGAACTCTAGTTGAGGATGCTGTAAAAAGGGGGGACATCAAGAAAGATGAACCTACTGGCGGCACTACTTATAATGCAAAGTTTGGAAATATCAAAAGAGCCCCAAACAATGATTCAACAGTTCCTAAAACAACTAATGTGATCCATGCTATTGGCGCATTGTCTGCATTCCAGTTGCGACCACAAAGGAACTTTACTCCTTTAAACGTGACTTATTCCCAAGCTCTCTCCAAGCTAAAAAAGGCCAATCTCATTCATCCCTTGAATCCACGTCCACCTCCTAAAAATCCTTACCTTGGTTATGACCCAAATCAAAACTCTGAATATCACTAAAGCCCGGGGCATAATACTAAAAACTACACGGCTCTAAAGCATCAAATCAAAAACTTTGTTGATGATGGGAATCTTTCTTTAGGACCCACTTCCATTAAACCAAACGACTCTCAGCCCAACATCACAAAAAACCCCCTTCCCAATCATAAACCCTCATTTGCGATTAATGCAATCTCTTTCGTGTCAAATGGATGCGATCCAATCCAGTTAATCCATAACACAATTCCTCAAATGTATGAAATGCCAATAGCCGCGGGTTACAAGTGTCTGGTTTATGACTATTCCATTCAAGGAAAAGTGAAAATGGTGCCTTGTAAAGACCCCAGTTTCACTCTCAACAAGGATCCATTCTCTGACATGTGTGGAACCTTGGATTATGATGGTGCCTTCTTCATTTTGGACTTTGATGCCGATGAAGATGCCTCTTTAGTCTTGACAATTGTGGAGAAAAACACTAGAGGACATTCCACCACTCCGAATACATATCGGCGCCCTATCTGTCTCGACGATCTTAGTGATGAGGAATACATGGATATATCTCATTTGACTAGAGCAGGTCGCCATTTTAAACCATCCCATTTGGAGGATGAAAATCTTTTGGATGTATTGAGAAGGGAAGAAAAGGGCAAGGATCCAATGACAGAGGATAGTAACAAGAAAGATGATGCTATCAAGCGCATGAAAGAAGTAAATGCTAATGTTTCCATCTGGAAATTGTTAATGCATTCCGAGCCTCATAGGGCAGTTGTTCTAAAGCATCTCAATGAAGCCTCTGTAAGCTCTTCCATAACACCTGACCAGATGGTGGGGCCATTCATGGGGTAGATCGAACTCTCATGCTCACAGACCATGATCTCCATGACAATATCAACCACAACAATTCGTTGCACATCACAATACACTGCAATTGATGGGAGATACCTAGGGTATTGATCGACAACGACTCTGCAATCAATGTTTGCTCTCTAAGTGTGCTAACAAGACTCGGTTATTCAAAAGAAGATTTGGTACCATCCAACCAGGTGGTCAGAGCATTTGATAATGCCAAGAGGGAAGTACTCGGTTTAATCAGCCCCTTCATTGAATGTGGTCCCGTGGCAAGGAAGGTGGAATTCATAGTCATTGACATTCAATCATGTTGCAACCTTTTATTAGGAAGGTCGTGGCTGCATGAAAATAGAGCAGTAGCCTCTACTCTACATCAGAAGGTAAAGCTTCTCACTGATCAGGGTGCTATGACTATTTATGGTGATCCAGAAATTATGACTATCTGCAACACCGGAAAATCGGTATTGTATCTGAACGAAGTAGAGGGCACTAGGTTGGATGGTTACACTATCCACTGTATTCTAGCAGCACATGAAAATTCATGGATGAATGTGGTCCAAGAGCCACATTAGATGTAAGTGCTGAAGAAGCAGAACTATAATATAGTGAGGATGACGAGGAAGAAATAGGAGTTCCAAGCATCAGCACTCATGATACGTCAACCGAAGCACCTGAGGAATCCTGTGTCCGCAACCTTCAAGATGATGATGAGTCGAAGAAAAGATCTAGGACTGATGATTTTGACCTAAACTTTAATATAGTAGGTCCTATCCGAGAAGTTCACACTGAATCACCGATTCTCTTTCCAGGATATCAACACGAGGATCATTATCGTGAGTTACCACAGTTTTAGAAATTTGACGAGAATGGTGATCCTTTTTTTCACTTAGTTGAATTTGTGAATACCTTGCACCCATGGGGCATAACCAGAGGAAGATTACCATGCTGTTTGACAAGAGTTTAGAAGGACCAGCTTTGGACTGGTACCACTCTTTGGATTATGTGGATAGAGCTAGTTGGGAAAATGCTAGCCAAGCATTTGTTAATTGGGCTCTCGAGCATAAACAGACTGATGTCAAGAAGTTGAAGCTAGTCACTTTGCGTCAGAGCGCCTTAGAAACTTTCCCCGCACTTTTGTTCGAGATGCACATCCGCACACATCTTCGTTTCCCTATTACTGATCGACAATTCATGCTCATATTGCTGTGGAACCTGAACCATTTCTAGTATCGTCACATGGTTACTATCAAGTACACCTCCCTCAGCCACATGGAACAACATGGCTTTGACATCGATGCTCTAAAATTTTAACAAAAACGACCTCGGGAAAATCTCAAAACTCCCAACACAAATCCAAGGGTATATGCTAAAATAGATGAACTATTGAGTATGGTGTATGATCGTCTTCGGAGCCAAGGTATAATCAAAGAATCAGCATATGTGCAATGTTTATCCCTTCTTGGAACAGACATGAGCAAACTCTGCGCTTATTATCACCAAGTTGGGCACGAAAATGACCGATGCCATGATCATTACTACAAAGTTAAAAACCTGGTTGATCGAGGCATCATTAGTCCAACCCATATGGAAGTGCCCGCAAGGAAAGTGTCGGCGCGCCCTCAACCGCAATCACAAGTGGATATATTTCGTAAATTAGTCGAGCATGGTCGGATACATCGACTTCCTAGACGCCCAGGGGCATGTTCCGTAGGGTCAGATCTCCACAAGTACTGACATTATCACCAATTGCATGGTCACGACACAAATCAATGTCATGCTCTTAGCTATCGCATCAAGCAAATCACCAACATAGCTCTTGTCTACCACAAAGCTACTTGATCATCTCACAGAAGGGGAAAAATCTTCGGTAAAAGCCCTGTAGGGGGTTAGCCCATTAAAAAAAAAAAAAAAAAAAAAAGAAAAATCTTTCAGTTATTAGTATCAGAGAACTACGTGTAGCTTGAATCCCCATTATCACAAACACTTGCACTTTGACATCACTCCACCTATGTAACACCTAGGGTACGTAGGTAGCTCAACATGAGTGCAGTTGCGTTATTAAATAAAAAACATTAGTTCCTTCTAAAATAATGAACTACGTTGAATCTGATTTCCCATAAAATGCACCTGGAGCAATGGGGATATGTAGGCAGCCTTCGGGTTTGACTCATTCAAGAGAATGCTGAATTGACACATCAATGGGGATACAGGCCCAAATCTCTATATTTTATGTCTTTGTTCAATATTAAAGCAGGGAATGGAAGAATAAACAATATATTTCATTATCAACCCCAATGACAGTAAAATCATTAAAGAGAATCAAAACATAAAGAAAAAAAACCAAAATTATAAAGTTGGACCATTCCAATAAAAGTATTGCAAAATCGTTTTCAAAAATTTTCTTTATTCTGCAATGCATTTTGCAATTAGTAGCTTTCTTCTCTTTTCTTTTAATTCTTTTTTCTCTACCTATTAGGTCCAAAAATAAGAAATTTGTCCCTTCTCTAAGAATGACCAATTACCATCAGAAAACAAACGCCTTAGCCATATCCACAAATACAGTCAATGAGCCTATAGGATTTGTCGTGCAACCTCTGTCCAAAGGACATCAAATCATGATGAAGATGGGTTATACTCAAAGAACCGGATTAGGTCATGATGGTAGGGGATTAAAGCAACCAATCCCCATAGTAGACAAGCAAAACCGACATGGGTTAGGATATGATCCGGGCAGCACTTCTTGCAGCATCAAAGAGCCTTCTTTTACCCTCAATGGTCAGTTCATCCTGCAAGGAGATACTGAGCCATACTATGAGTTTTCAGATACTTGGCTTAGTAGGAAAGAATAGAAGATTTTACCGGATTGGAGATATTCTTCAATGAGGTTAGAAATTTGGACTTAATCAAAAGTTGGTTTGTTCAAAAACAAAAAATGAAAAAAGAAAATGACTAGGTGGATAATCTGGAACATGGAGTCCATAAGAAACTTTTCACTTCTGAGTCCTCTGAAGAAGGGGATTTTGACCCGGTGTCTTTGATGATACCTTTTGGCAAAAGCATTGAACATAAATGGAGTATTGAGTGTCAGGCAAAAGACGGGACTATAGAATCTAAAAGGTTTTTAGGAAGCCATCCTCCACATCCATCTCATGAAAATACCTTTTCACCCCTTTTAGATGGATATCATACCAATAGCTTATCTTCCAACCAATCTACCTTGCATACCCAGTCAGAAGACTCTGATAGTGAGGAAATTGAATGTGAACCTTTATCTAAGTATATTTGCATGCAAGATGTTATTTATGACAGTGAATTTAATAATGATGAATCACTTGATACAACTGAAACATATATAAAACCCATGGAAGAGTCCATTGTGATTAATATTGGTCCGAAAAATGCTGTAAAAGAAGTCAAAATAGGTTCATCCCTCTCCCCAACTGAACAGTTTGTGTTTATTGCATTGTTAAAAGAGTATGTAGATGTGTTTGCATGGTCTTATGATGATATGCCTGGTGTTAATAGAAAAATTGTGGAACATCGCATTCCATTACATCCTGAAAGCAAGCCTAAGCAGCAAAAGCTCCACCGAATGAATTAAGAGATTAGTCTGAAAGTGAAAGAAGAAATCCAGAAACAGCTTGATGCCAAATTCATCCAAGCTGTAAAGCATCCGAGTTGGCTTCGCTAATATAGTGGTCGTACCTAAAAAGGATGGAAGGGTTCGGGTGTGCATTGATTTTCGTGATTTGAATGCTGCATCACCAAAAGATTACTTTCCCATATCGATGTCCTCGTGGATAGTACGACCGGTCATGTAATTTTTTCCTTCATGGATGGATTTTCAGGGTATAATCAAATACTCATGGCCCAAGAGGATATGACAAAAACGTCTTTCATCACTCCGTGGGGCATTTTCTGCTATCGAGTTATGCCTTTTGGTCTCAAGAATGCTGGAGCTACATATCAAAGGGCTACAACCACTATCCTTCATGACCTCATCCACGACATTGTGGAGGTCTATGTAGATGACATGATCGTGAAAAGTGAAGATCGTGAGGGGCATTTTCCCGCATTAAGGTCCTTCTTTGAAGGAATCAGGAAGTACAATCTAAGGCTAAACCCTCAAAAGTGTGTGTTTGGCGTCACTTCGGGGAAGTTGTTGGGATTCATTGTCAGTCAAGACAACATCCAAGTGGACTCTGAAAAGGTGAAGGCCATTCAAGAATTGCCTTCTCCAAAAACAGAAAAAGAAGTAAGAGGATTTCTCGGCAGAATTCAATATATCAGCAGGTTCATCTCACAACTCACTATGAGATGTGAACCTATATTTAAGCTGCTCAGAAAAGGGGCATCCCATGAATGGAATGAGGAATGTCAGGAAGCATTTAATTCCATGAAAGAGTATCATTCAAATCCACCTGTTCTAATGCCGCCTAAACCAAGGGGAACCTCTGATTTTGTACCTACTATTACAGAAACGGCAATGGGAGCTCTCTTAGCTCAATATCAAGAAGGAACAAAGAAGGAAGTTGCCATATACTATCTTATCAAGAAATTCCTAGAGTATGAGACAAGATGTACCCCACTGGAAAAATCATGTATCTCTTTGGTCTATGCCACGAAGAAGTTGAGGCATCACCTTCAAGCTCATACCACCTATCTGATCTCAAGACTTGATCCAATCAAGTATCTGTTTGAGAAATTCATTCTTAGAGAAAGATTGGCGAAATGGCATGTTATGCTTTTTGAGTTTGATATTCAATGTGTCAGCCGAAAATCTATCAAAGGAAGAGCCATATTTGAAGTCTTAGCAGAAGGACCCGTGTCAGGAGATGAATATGATGATGCATTTCCTGATGAGTACTTATTATTCATTGATAATCCACAATGGTGCATGTATTTTGACGGAGCTTCTAATAGGAGAGGTAATGGAGTAGGGGTTTTGTTAGTAGATCCTGAAGGAGTCCATATTCCATTTGCTGTCAAGCTGGATTTCCCAAAAACAAAAAATACAGCTGAGTATGAAGCCTCTATATATGACGTAAAAGCCGCTTTGTTAGGAGGGGGAAGACATCTCACTGTATATGGAGATTTTAATCTCATCATATCTCAAACAATAGGAACTTGGAGGCTTAGAGATGAGAGACTTCAGCTCTACACAGAGTACCTTCAAGAATTGATCCCTTATTTTGATGACATTAGCTTCAAACATCTTCCTCGGGAACAAAATAGTTTCACTGATTCTTTAGCCAACCTCGCTGTTAATTTAACATGGGAAAATGGTACAAAGATCCAGTCAGTTTTAATTGAAGAAATGAAGGGACCAACAGTGACGGTGGCACAAATTGTCTCCACGTTGGCTCAACAAGATTATGATGATGATGTCTGGTACAAGGATATCAAGAATTTTCTGGTAACTATGCAATATCCATAGGGAAGTGGCAAGAAAGACCGCATAGCCATCAGAAGGCTAGCTGCTCATTTTCTCATGCTAAAAGGCAGACTATATCACAAAGGATTTGATGGTACTCTACAACTCTGCGTGAATGATAGCGAAAAGCAAGCCATCATGGAAGACGTTCATGGAGGAGAATGTGGACCCCATATGAATGGAAGGATGGTGGCTCGTAAAATTTTGCAAGCAGGTTTCTATTAGAGTACTCTAGAAGGTGATTGCATCAGCTTTGTCCGTGCCTGCAAGCAATGTCAGATATTTTCTAATCTCAATCATATGCCACCTGTGTCACTACATAATATGACCTCTCCTGGGCCATTTTCGAGTTGGGGCATATACATCATCGGATAAATTCATCTAAAGGCTTCAAATGGGCATCAATATATTCTTGTAGCAATTGAATACTTTTCGAAGTGGGTTGAAGCTGCATCATTTTCAAAGCTAGGGGTAAAGCAAGTCACAAAATTTGTGATTAACAACATTATGTGTCGGTATGGCATACCTTTCGAAATCATCTCTGATAATGGATTACAATTTGAGGGTCATTTGAAGACCACTCTCGCAAAATATGCAGTCAAGCATCTTCAGTCCTCACCTTATCGTCCCCAAACAAATGGAGCAGTGGAAGCAGCCAATAAGACAATCAAGACTATTGTTGCCAAGATGACTGAAAAGACTAGGGAATGGCATAATAATCTACCATATGCCCTTTGGGGATATAGGATATCAATTAGGACTCCAACAGGAACAACCCCATATTTTTTGGTTTACGGGATGGAGCCAGTCCTACCGGTTGAGGTGGAGATACAATCTCAGGGTCATAGCAGAAAGTGAAATCTCGGAGGACCAATGGTACAACTCGTTACGATGAGCTCGCATTTGCAGATGAGCGCCGACTACAAGCTTTGCATAACATTCAACTCTATCAGTGGAGAATTGCTCGTGCATTTAACAAAAGGGTTCGAGATAGAGACATTCAAGAAGGTGATCTAGTCTTAAAGGAAAATAGAGCTCCGTTGCATGATCCTTGGGGAAAATTCAAGCCTAACTGGTCTGGGCCATTCCTAGTCAAGCATGTCACCACGGCTGGAGCAGTAAGGCTAATGGATTTTGATGGAAATGAATTCACCCATTTCACTAACCTTGATTAGTTGAAGAAATACTACGCGTAGGCATCAAAGTAATTATAATTGTCTTAGTCAAGTAACCAAGCAGTTGGAGATTTTGTATCCTATCTAGTTATTATTAATAAACATGCCATGTGTTTCTAGATATTCATATATTGTATGCAAAAAAGAAAAAAAAAGAGAAAAAAAAAAGGAAAACAAAGGGAAAACAAACGAAAAAAAGAAAAAAAAAAAAAAAAGAAAAAAAAGGAGAAAAAGAAAAATGATGAAACATGTTTTTGATTGTTAAGGTTTTTGTGTTATGCTTTTATGTGTCATATGATTGATTAATTATGATTTGCATGTCATATTCAATGTTAACGTGTGCACATGTTGAGAATTGTGTTCACATTGAATTTCTCACAAGCAGATAATTCTCACAAACATATATTTTTATCCATCCCAACTGGGGTACTTCATTTCATACATAAAAAGACATAAAGCCTTCATTTCCTACAAACTCAAAAAAAAAAAAAAAAAAAAAAAAAAAAACAAGGAAAAACAACATGATATTTCTCTCAAACCCTTCTCCTCTTTATGGTAGGCCCGTCTGAATCATTGTCTTGACCAATATTCGCCAGAAGCCATTGAAGGTAATCTTCATCAATCAGTGGAAAGTGGGGTTCAGGTAGCGCCGATATAATTTTAGCTCCCTGCCATATAGTAGACATTCTCTTAATACCACTCATATCAGCCTCATAAGTGGTACAAGATGGAAGAACTTGGAGGGCAGTAATGTGATGTTGACTCCAACCAATTTGCCTTAGACACCTCCATGGAAGGTAGAAAGTGACTTGGCAAAGCCCGGTAGTTGTACACCTCTACGACCATAATTGCAATATACAATTGCACTAATGCCAAGGTGGCTTGTCACCCACTTTATGCCTTGCTGCAGAAAAAAATCCTCCCACCCACCATTTTTGCTAAGTTGATAGAAAGAAGGAAGAAGACCTCTATCCTGGACATGATTAGTTTTGTAAGTAAGACTCTTGTGGGGTTTTATGAGAGAAAATTTTTCCAACAACCATAAGTGAAGGGCTAGTGGACATCCTTTCACAAAACTTTGGGGTTTTCTTTTGAGTTCATCTAAGCCAAGAAACATTTCCCCTAAGATAAGTGGTTCAAGACGACCCCCACTAACAATTCGAGGAATGAGTGAAGTACACCGGACATGGCATGCGTTTAAAGATCATTTAGTGAGGGTACTTCCCAAAATCATAAGAATGCAAGCATTTTCTCTAGCAATCCTATAGTTGGTGTTATTAGAGAATTGGAAAGTCAACAATAAGTTAAGGAGAAGTACCTCACCATATTGTAGGTAGTTTCCATGCAAATTTCCAGGAAGATATAAAATTGTTGATAAATCTCCTGAGATCCTTGTAGGAGATCTAGGTGTGATAACTGGACCACTAGATGGTAAGCCTAGCAAACCCTCGACCTCTTCAACAAGAGGCACAATCTCCCGGTCTCCAAAGCGGAAGACATGGCGAGGTTCATCCCAAAATTGGGAAGCAACATGAATCATGTCATAACAGATAGAAAGTGAAAGCAAAGGCATAAGAGCCTTAGTGAAGCGGGAAGAAGAAGAAGATTGCCTTGGTTGCTCCAAATTCTTTGTAACTCCCGAGAGTTGTTTTTTCTCACGACTCCCCATTTCATTAGCTTCTTCATAGTTAGGAGCCATTTTTTTTTTTTAACGAAGAAAGTTAGAGAAGAGATTGGAGTAGTGCAGATGGTGCATTTGGAAGAAGAACCATGCCCCTTTTATAGATGGAAAAGATGATCATCCATGATTCATGTCATGGATAATAAGTTTGAGTATTGTCCATAGGATTATAAGGAGTGTCCTTCACCATGGCTAATGACCAAGCATTTGTGGTATGTCAATTCTTGCTAAAGCCGGACATAAAAAAAAGTGTCAATGATGAATCAAGAACGTTGAGCTAAATCAACTGTTAAGCTGTCCATGCATGGTTCACTTAGAAAATTATATTAGTAGAGGGTATGGGAGTGCAGTTGGCAGCCCATTCTTTCTCTTTTTGTCCAACCTTGATTGTATCCTAGGGCATAATTGTGCAAAACTACCCTCCATTTGTTGTCTTTTCACAACCAATCTTTGCATCAAGGCTACCCTAATGTCTTTGACGGGGTCGTTGTAAACACACCAAATATAACCTAAAACTACCCAATATAGGATAAGTATAGGGTCGCATCCACAAGGAAGCAAGGTTACTCAAGGGTTAATTCGCTAATTACGATGAGCTAAATCTATTTGTGGGGGTTTTTGAAGGATTGGTAACAATTGTAAAGTCTAAACTACTAGGAGATTGACAAACAAACTAGCAAAGCAATTAAAGAGGATAAATCAAGAATAAAGGAACTAGGGGATTAGGGGATTCACCAACTCTCAATCCAAGAATCCAATCATCAAAGTCACGGGGAAACAAATGGGGGATCACAATGGAAAATCAAGCACATATGAACTCTAATTACTCTCTCGAGCTAATTAGAGGAGCTTAATTAGTCACTCATGAACTATTCTCATGGCATGAGAAGCTAATATAGCCAAATCAAGAACAACATGATAATCAAGCTTCCATAAACTTGAAAATACCTATTTACATGGCGATCCTAGTCTAGCAACCAAACTTAGTCTATCCCTAACATCATCTCTTGATCATTCACTAGGGATTCCAAATAAGCAAGTCAAGTGGTGATCAAGCACCCAATAAACCAAATCAAGCAAGTTTAATCAACAAGTTTAACCTTAAATGTTAAACCCCTAGCTTAGATTTAGGATCCAAAGAGTAAATGAAGGCTACATCCCTTCCCATAGTAAGAAACTACTCACACATCATGGAAATAAAGCAAACTAAAACTTGAAATAATTTCATCACCATAACCATAGAGGAATGAGAAAAGGGGAAAACAATCAACTAATAAAAACTAGATCTAAATAAACAAAGCATGAACTAAATAAGATTAGAGAAAATGAAATAAACAAGAAATTACCAACTTTTAAGCTTGCATAAATCTGAAAATGGAGTTCAAAAGTTTCAAACCTCAACTTTCTTTCTCCTAGGGTTCTAAAACTTGAAGGCTAAATACAAAATAAATCTCTCTCTAATTAGAATGTAAATTAGCTTATCCTAAAATGAGAGGAGTTTCTATTATATAGTCCTAAAATAAAGTAAGTTTAATTACATGAAAAACCCCGTACAAAAATCGAAAGAAAAAGAAAACGTGAAACCCAGCGACCCGGGCGGGTCACTTCATCAGGAGAGGAATTGGCTGCTCCAAAGATCTGAACCGGGAGGGTCAAGGCAACCCGAGACCTCAGGTCAGCTGACCCGGGCGGCTCAGATCAACAGAGCTGAAATTTCAGTTTTCCGCAGATCGATCCGAGCGCTCGGGTCATTTTTCAGATTCGTTAGTTCATTGTCAAACGGCCATATCTCACGTATTTTTCATTGGAATTGAGCTTATGATGATGCGTTGGAAAGATATTGAGCCAAATTTTCATTTCCAACTTGAATCACTCTAAAATGTTTTGTGTGCTGAAAGTTATTACTATTTTAGTTGACCCTTGTGTGCAAACTCTTCCAAAACATCTTATCTTGGCCCCCATGAACTCGATTATGCTTCCTTGAAGCTTCCTTGACCTTTCTCTTAGATCTTAATATTCGGGGTTGTGCAAGTGTCCTCCAAGCATGCTCCAAAGTCCTGAAACGAAACAAAGCGCCCAAAGAAAGTGCATACAAGGAGGAAAATTGCACAAATTAAGGAAATAACTAACAAACTAGCCTAAACTAATTCCAAAACAACTACAATACCAACTAAAAGCTATAAAAATGTGAAGCAATAAACAAGACATCAGTCTTCTAGCATATAAATCAAGCGTTTGGTCCTGGCATTTTTTATGTAGCCATTAAAAGTCTCAAATAAGTTACTAGTAATCACATCCACCTTGGTTGTTTGTATCTATAAATTCCCTACAAAAAAGTTAAGGGTTGTGAGCTCTGAAGGCAGTAGAAGCATCAGGGTTTTTCTGCCTCCATTTCTTCTAATGCTCCATTGTATTATGCTAATGAATAGGCTTCAGCAGCCTTCTAAAATATTATTTTCATGTCATCACCCTTGTAGGCCTTGTGCCTATGGGCAAAATATACCTGGCACAGTGCCTATGCTCACAGTTTGGAAATACTAGCTTCATTGAACTCAGTATGGCGTATGAATATAAAAATGAAAATGCAATGCTAATTGCTAAGTAATGATACCAACTATGATTATGCAATAAAAAGAAGCAGTAAAAGACTAGGAGAAGATCATACTAGATGCTCATTTGAAACAATGGTGAGACCAACACCTTCACCTGGGTGAGGAACCACTCCCATGATGAGTTGTTCGCTCCTTCCACAATTGTCCATGCAATAGGGTACATCTGGTTATTTGCATCCCTACCCACTGCTGCCATGAGTTGTCCTCCCAAAAATGTATTTAGAAAACATGCATCAATTCTCAAAAATATCCTACATCCCTCCATCCATCCTTTTCGAATTCCTTCAAAGCAAAGGAACAACCACTGAAAACACAAGTGTAGGACCTCTGCCTGCAGTTACTAAGGTGATCATTTGTGTTAGGGCAACTGTCCTTTATAGCTTGCAAGTACCTTCTAAGCTTGAAATGGTGCTCCTTTATTGGGTCATGTAACAACCTATGAGCTTTGTACTTCACTTTGTAAGCCATAACTCTCTTGATCACCACTCTGTAGGACCTCTTCACAGCTTCCATTATCTCTTTGGTTGGCCAATGAGGTCTTGCTTTAAAAATCTCTAAAAGTTGCCTAGCAAGCCAAGATGATTTCATCTGCCTATTAGCCTCTGTATTCCTTGTACAGTTGTGCTCACTATCAACCGACTTGACCACAAAACATGCCCTCCTTGAGTCCTAGCTTCCAAACAACCTGAAGGGACAACCTTCTTTACATGTCACTTCAACAATCTGCGGCCTCTTAGTATTGTTTGTGGAAATATATAAGTTCCTCCCACACTGTATTGCAAAGTATGCAACTGCACTCCTAAATGCCTCCATGTTAGGGAATCTAAACTTTGACCAATCTATATCCTCAAGAACCAACATACCCCTACCTTTCCTTCTTCTACCACTGTATTCTTCATCTTCATTGTCATCTGGTGTTTCAAT
The DNA here is from genome assembly GCA_947648045.1 of Beta corolliflora. Classification (NCBI taxonomy): domain Eukaryota; kingdom Viridiplantae; phylum Streptophyta; class Magnoliopsida; order Caryophyllales; family Amaranthaceae; genus Beta; species Beta corolliflora. The sequence continues at coordinate 27,962 of CANSZD010000386.1, forward strand.
GTCATCTTCATTATCATTGTATTCACTACTCTCCCTCATTAGGTCCATCATGTTTCTTGTTTATGTTCTTTTCACCTGTAATCCTGCCATCCTCTGCTTCTTTCTGTAGCTGTTGTGCAAGAAGCAACAACTTTTGATTGGCTGCTCTCACCTTCTTCCTAGCAATCTGCAATTCATCATCACTGGACTCTAGGTACTCACCACCATTAACATCTTTTACCTCGAATTCTGGAGCTTCTTGTTCCTGTTTTCCATCTAGATTTCTCAACACCTCCAAGTGTATTTCAGGATAATCCACCACCTTTCACATATCTTCTTCTTTTGAACTTTTAGTTGAAAGCCCATAAACTGGATTTGTATCATTATCAGACACATGCTTTGAACATATCAGTTCACTCAAAGTCAGTGGACTCTCTGATCTATGATCATACCACTGGTAATAATCATGTGAGAATGTCTCTTGGTCATATACGTAGGCTTCATTAGCTTTAGGAGGCTGATTTGCTTTGCAACTCTCACCAGTGTGCGTGTTGGATGATTTTAGTGGCTGAGGTGGTTTGTTGGCTACTGTGTTGTTGTTTTGAGTTTGTTGTGTGCCAACAGTGGGTTGGGAGGGGTTTTCCAGCTGTAGAAGGTTAGGAGTAGGACTGCTAATTGAGTGAGTCGATTGCGAGCAGGGCCCTGCTTGACTCGACTTAAAAAGTCGCAAACTCTGCTCGACTTGACTCGAAAACTCGCAAACTCGCAAACTCTGCTCGACTTGACTCGAAAACTCGTTAAGCTCTCCAAACTCTTGCTCGACTTGTGATCGTTAAATATTTTTATTATTAATTTGTTATTTCTTTTAAACTCATGTTACTAGTTTATGAAGTATGACCATGGACAATGAGGTAAATTTTATTTGAGCTTGGTAACTTGACCTTATTTCTCAAAATTTTTAAAAATTTTATATTAAATAAAATCAATTATTAGAAAAAATGTACATAAGGAAAAATTATCGAGCTGCTCTCAAGCTTAACGAGCCGAGCAATTGACCCTGCTAGACTCGTGCTCGTTAAGGTTTCGAGCCGAGTTGAGTTCGAGCTGAGCAAACTCGAGTCGAACTTTGACTGAGTGTTGACCAAGTCGAGCTCGAGTTACTCGCGAGCTGCTCGACTCGATTAGCACCCCTAGTTGGCAGGGGTTTTCACCAGCTGGGGTGTTAATGCTAGGTGCCGAAAAGGCAGGATTATGTGGGGGAGATAGGTCTGCTTTAGGGTTATCAATAAGTTGGCATTCCCTCAATCTTTGACTTGACCTAATTGGGGCCAACTTTTTGGGTGGGGTCTTTTTGTTAGTTTGTGCTATTTTAGGTGGGGTGTCATTCTTTTTGGCTGTATTAACCACTACTTCTTATTCTGTGTTTGTGGGAATTGGTGGTAGAGGTTTGGAGATTGCATCCAGAACTGTAGGTTAATCTACTCCATGCAACACAGACAGATCAACGCACTTACTCTTCATTACAATTGCACCCATTTCCAGTACCTCAGAATCATTATAAACATGCTTGAACCCATCAGCTAAGCTTTTCGATCCCAAGAATTAAGTAATAAACCTTATCAGTTACCCTATAACTCCCACATTTCTTAGCAAGTTCCTCTAAGTATCACCAATATAATTCATTAGGATCCACTGCAAAGTCCTACCAGCCCCTCAAATGTACTCCAGCCCACCCACATTCTCCTTGAATAAACCACCATGTCTGAAACACAAACAAATGCTATCCATGAACTATAACATACACATAACAAGGGCAAGGCACAAAAACATTTCAATCAAATTTTCAAGGTATTAATTTCACTTTTGAATCATACAACAACAAGAACAACAATAACCAAAAACTAACCACAATTCAATTTCACATTTCAATAATAACAGACAAAAAGTTCAGTTCAAACCCAAATACAGACATGTCTAACTTAAAGAAATCAATTTTCATCATTTTACAGTTTTTTTGACAATAAGAAAGTAGCAGATGTTTCTTACTCATTCTTCGAGAAGAAAACCTGGGAAGAAAACTTAAATTCTTCTTCGCATGTCTTGCGAAAAACCGCCTCAGCTTCAACAAACGAAAAAATTTAAACTTGCAAAAAAATTTCGTTAATGGTGGCTAGAGAGAGAAATAACTTGCGAAGAAGAAGACAATTGGGGGGGGGGGGCGTTGTTTTTTGGGAAGTCGAAAAAAACACCTAATTAACTGCAGTCATTTACTTTAGCTGCAGTCATTAACATTTGGAAAAAATGGAAATAACTGGGTCCCACATTTAAAAACATTTAACCTACTGAACCGGTTCTAAAGAATGAGGACCTATATAAATCACAAAATGTTAAACATGGGTCCTGCAAGGAATAATCTATAATTGGGACTTATAAAATAAAATAGTTGATCCCTCAGTTATCAATTTTTCCTTTATATTTTTTGTAATTGAATAAAAGTATAGCAACTATTATATGATTAACATTAATTAATCATCAATTAAAAGATATTTTTACACCAAATATAAAAAACAAAATTATAATAACCTATAAAGAGCATTTTGTTGGAAAATAATAAATATATTAATCTCACTATTATTGTAGTTTAATATAACTAAGAGGGTCAATTGCCACTTAGACTAGACTTAAATTAGAATCTTATGCTTGGGATGAACTAACATAAGAAAATCTCACTATCAACGCATAGTTGTTGTTGAATTAATTAAAAATAATATTTTAATTTACGATGGCTCGGAAGCCTTAGGGACGCGCAAAATTTTATCTTTTCGGCCGCGATGCATTTTTGGAAACTTAATTACTATTTTTTTTATGAAGACCCCATATTTTTCCCGATTTTTAGGCACATTTTTCCAAACTCAATACATCGGAAATACTAATTCTCTATATCTCTAAACACATCATATAAACATCCTTGTTATTCAAATACCCTTTAAAATAGACAAATTTTCATCCTCTTGCTTCTTCCAAATACTAATGTGTCCCCACACTCAATGCTGAAACATACCGTCATCCTAATTGGTCAGTACTAAAGAAGAACCAACAGAATTGTAGGCATGTAAAAATTATGTAACCCTACACAATTTTTATGATTTTGAAGTGTGAGAGTCATCAATCAGTTTCAGGTTACTAAAAAACCAAAAGGAAAAGAGATTCTAGATTCAGGTTAAAAATATCCTATACTTTATTGAAATATTCAACTGCGAACAAAATACCCATAATTTAATTTAATTGCATAAAAGTATAAACAAGATGTCCAAATTATTTTATTAGTCGTGGTTTATCTATTTGGCAGGTCGAATCAACAAAAATAATGGTGATCATGCACCGTAAAGAAAAGAATAAAAAAATTCACGTAAAAGGGAATAGAAAATCATACAAAATATTTATACGCGTGTCGCGATTTACGATCTAGAACATGAAAATTAAAAGAGTTAGTAATAAAACATATAAAGTGGAACGGAAGAGAAGACCCTCGATTTTTATACCATTGTCGCATAGGTCTTATAGACGTTAAAAAAAAGCAATCACTTAGCCTTGAAGAAATAGATGTGAAGATTCATTTCTGCATAACCTTGTTTATATTTTGAAAGTTTGTGACAATATTTATGACAAATGTGTAGAAGAGGTTCGAAAGAGATGTGTCTTATAATATGTTTTCAGATACTTTGAGCCTTGAATATATGTTCAAAAATCGTATAATACCGGATTTACAAATAGATATTTATAGGCTAGCATGAAATTAGGTTGACTTAGGGTTAATTGGGTTGACTTAGGGTCTTTTAGGGTTAATTAGGGTTTTTAGGGTTAACTAACTAACGTTAATGACTAACAGAGTTAACCGTCGTTAGTCATTAAGGGCATTCTGATGTATTTTTTAGAAAGTCAGGGGTAGATGGTGTATTCGGAAAAAAGTTGGGGGTATCTGGTGAATAAAAAAATTTGTCAGGGGTATTTGGTGAAAAAACCGTTATCATTTAAATTATTAAATTTTAATATATCTAATTTATAAATATTTTTAAATCAAATAAATTTTTTTTTTTTAAAATAAAGATTCCGGTCCAACAGGTCCAAAACCGGACCGGACCGGGAAATTCCGATCCAGGTCCAAAATTTTTGAAGATTCCAGTCCACCGGTCCAGCCGGTTCCGGTTTCGGCCCGGTCCGGTCCTGGACCGGTGAACACTCCTATCTAGGATTATTGTTAGGAAGTTATAGTTGATATTTATGATGAGGAACTTAGCTTAATGACATACCTTTTGCCTTAAATCATGCCAATTATGTCTAATATGTGAGTTAATCAGTCTTTAAGCAGCTTAAAAAATTAAAAGTTTTGTAGGAGAGATGTGATGCTCGTAACTACATAATAAGGTACAAGAGCATCTATAAGACTTGACAATTAGAGGTGATAATCTAGGAAGAATCAAGCATAAAAAATCATAATACTCTTTGACAAATGAAGAGAATCAAGTTATGTCAAAAGGGGAAGAGAACATTATCTTTTCCATGAGAATAATTACCTTCCCTATGGGAATAATTGCCAAATATAGCACAAATGAAGTGATCAACCAAGCGACCTTCATCTGTTCACTAGAAATCATGGTTAAACCTCCTTATTATCCAAGGATTAAAGGGATAAAGGAATCTTAGTGATTTAGGTGGCTAAAATCAGATTTTTTTTGTAAGAGAATAAACCATGTATGATTCGACAAAATTCAGATTTTCTGTCTCATAAATATATGATTTTCTATCTCTTTACTTTTTCCTTTCTTTTATTTCTAAACCTAATTGCTGCCATGCACTTCCTCTATACATACCCTTCATTTTTAGGCATTAAAGGGGACACTACAAGAAAAAGTCCCCTATAGAGGCAAGGTACATTTACCTCTAAAAACAAAGATGTAGCCTCTAATTACTTTTTGAAATAAAATAGTAGTTGCCTCGAATAATTCCGTTGCTAATTAATGGTTGTCTTTAAAAGCCCCTTTTGGAGGCAACATCAGTTGTTGCTTCTAAATGCTTTACATTTATAGGCAACCATATATTTTTGCCTCAAATTATAATTAGAGGCAATTCAAAAAAATTATTTCTAAAAACCACATATATTGAGGGGAAACCATATAATATTGCCTCGAAGTATTATTAAAGGCAATATAAAAAGTTGCTTCTATAAACATATATTTTTTAGGGGCAACCATATGATTTTGCTTCGAAATATAATTGGAGGCAATATATGCTACTACAACGCGGAAATATTTTGTTGTGGAGAATTACATTTCTAGTCTCTATTATGTCAGCGCAGAATTAAGATTTTTGCTTCACTTTCTTTTTAAATGATAAATATGCTGAATAATAATAAATGTTATAAAAATTTCGGTAACAAATTCATTAATTGTATACAAAATTCTTATACATATCCAGTATAATGCATAAAATGTGTAAGCCAAATATATTTCAATATTTCAAACCCCTTTATCTATATCTAGAAGATCCTCACAGCCAGCCATCTCAACTAATCATATTATCACCATCGATCAGCAAAAGTGCCAAATGTACCTTTGCACTCTCAATCTATATAACAAAAAGATATATACATGAATACATCAGCCACAAATTCCCAGGACCATACATCAAATTATTTTATTAGTCGTGGTTTATCTATTTGGCAGGTCGAATCAACAAAAATAATGGTGATCATGCACCGTAAAGAAAAGAATAAAAAAATTCACGTAAAAGGGAATAGAAAATCATACAAAATATTTATACGCGTGTCGCGATTTACGATCTAGAACATGAAAATTAAAGAGTTAGTAATAAAACATATAAAGTGGAACGGAAGAGAAGACCCTCGATTTTTATACCATTGTCGCATAGGTCTTATAGACGTTAAAAAAAAGCAATCACTTAGCCTTGAAGAAATAGATGTGAAGATTCATTTCTGCATAACCTTGTTTATATTTTGAATGTTTGTGACAATATTTATGACAAATGTGTAGAAGAGGTTCGAAAGAGATGTGTCTTATAATATGTTTTCAGATACTTTGAGTCTTGAATATATGTTCAAAAATCGTATAATACCGTATTTACAAATAGATATTTATAGGCTAGCATGAAATTAGGTTGACTTAGGGTTAATTGGGTTGACTTAGGGTCTTTTACGGTTAATTAGGGTTTTTAGGGTTAACTAACTAACGTTAATGACTAACAGAGTTAACCGTCATTAGTCATTAAGGGCATTCTGATGTATTTTTTAGAAAGTCAGGGGTATATGGTGTATTCGGAAAAAAGTTGGGGTATCTGGTGAATAAAAAAATTTGTCAGGGGTATTTGGTGAAAAAACCGTTATCATTTAAATTATTAAATTTTAATATATCTAATTTATAAATATTTTTAAATCAAATAAAATTTTTTTTTTTTTAAAATAACAGGTCCAAAATCGGACCGGACCGGGAAATTCCGATCCAGGTCCAAAATTTTTGCAGATTCCAGTCCACCGGTCCAGCCGGTTCCGGTTCCGGTTTGGGCCCGGTCCGGTCCTGGACCGGTGAACACTCCTATCTAGGATTATTGTTAGGATGTTATAGTTGATATTTATGATGAGGAACTTAGCTTAATGACATACCTTTTACCTTAAATCATGCCAATTATGTCTAATATGTGAGTTAATCGACCAGTAGCTGCCTTAAAAAATTAAAAGTTTTGTAGGAGAGATGTGATGCTCATAACTACATAAGGTACAAGAGCATCTATAAGACTTGACAATTAGAGGTGATAATCTAGGAAGAATCAAGCATAAAAAATCATAATACTCTTTGACAAATGAAGAGAATCAAGTTATGTCAAAAGGGGAAGAGAACATTATCTTTTCCATGAGAATAATTACCTTCCCTATGGGAATAATTGCCAAATATAGCACAAATGAAGTGATCAACCAAGCGACCTTCATCTGTTCACTAGAAATCATGGTTAAACCTCCTTATTATCCAAGGATTAAAGGGATAAAGGAATCTTAGTGATTTAGGTGGCTAAAATCAGATTTTTTTTGTAAGAGAATAAACCATGTATGATTCGACAAAATTCAGATTTTCTGTCTCATAAATATATGATTTTCTATCTCTTTACTTTTTCCTTTCTTTTATTTCTAAACCTAATTGCTGCCATGCACTTCCTCTATACATACCCTTCATTTTTAGGCATTAAAGGGGACACTACAAGAAAAAGTCGCCTATAGAGGCAAGGTACATTTACCTCTAAAAACAAAGATGTAGCCTCTAATTACTTTTTGAAACAAAATATAGTTGCCTCGAATAATTCCGTTGCTAATTAATGGTTGCCTTTAAAAGCCCCTTTTGGAGGCAACATCAGTTGTTGCTTCTAAATGCTTTACATTTATAGGCAACCATATATTTTTGCCTCAAATTATAATTAGAGGCAATTCAAAAAAATTATTTCTAAAAACCACATATATTGAGGGGCAACCATATAATATTGCCTCGAAGTATTATTAAAGGCAATATAAAAAGCTGCTTCTATAAACATATATTTTTTAGGGGCAACCATATGATTTTGCTTCGAAATATAATTGGAAGCAATATATGCTACTACAACGCGGAAATATTTTGTTGTGGAGAATTACATTTCTAGTCTCTATTATGTCAGCGCAGAATTAAGATTTTTGCTTCACTTTCTTTTTAAATGATAAATATGCTGAATAATAATAAATGTTATAAAAATTTCGGTAACAAATTCATTAATTGTATACAAAATTCTTATACATATCCAGTATAATGCATAAAATGTGTAAGCCAAATATATTTCAATATTTCAAACCCCTTTATCTATATCTAGAAGATCCTCACAGTCAGCCATCTCAACTAATCATATTATCACCATCGATCAGCAAAAGTGCCAAATGTACCTTTGCACTCTCAATCTATATAACAAAAAGATATATACATGAATACATCAGCCACAAATTCCCAGGACCATACATCAAATTAATTCTAAGGCACTAAACTTAATAAAAGCCAAATACTTTTACTTTGCGTAATCTCCGGATAAATAGAAATCCTCTACTGGTACGGTGATCTTTGCAACGTCCGATAAGGTTCACATTTTGGAACTGTCTTATATACTAACCTACCAGAAAAACCAAGGGTTAGTACTATTTTTACATTGTTTGTTGAACAACGTAACTAGGAATTTGTAAGTACGAGGCATAAACAATCATTAGCTAGTGCTTATACATATCTTTCTTTACTAAAATTCCCAAAAAAGAAAATCAACGAACTCATAGACAGAAATCAATTCATAATTTCATATTAGATAAACTACGGATACGTGTGGTGGAAGTAAATCAGCTTATAGTTGTACATAAATCTTTCAAGTTGCTTCAATACAAGGTAATTCAATGGCCTCCAATAGTCTACGAATTTTTTGGATTTAGATCCACTTTGTGCTTGGTGTGGCAAGTGGAAAGCAAATAAAGTATGTCGCAACTGCAAAAGAGCTTGTTACTACTCTGAGAAACATCATGTAATACCTCAATTTGTTCTAAAACTGCAACCTAATCTAAAGAGCTTAATGCATTAAAAGAGCATAAGTAAATAAAAGAGTGAAGTTCATCAAGAATTCTAAGTAGTAATCATCTTAGAAGAACAAAATCTCCAAAACATAGTAGTTAAGTAACTCAAAATTTTAGTAGTATTTAGTTACTAGACTTAGAAAATCACATAATAAGATTAAGGAAAAAACCAAAAAAAAAAAAACATTTGCGAAGGATTTACACCATTGATTATATTGCAAGGTAATTTCTTTCATTTCAATTTTATTTACTTACTTATTTTGTTGATCGTCTACTAACTCTTTTCTTGTTTTCTCTTATTCATTTTTAATATCTTGGTGTGGCTTGGGTATGAGGAAATCCAATGGATTCACAAGCTAGAAACCACACCACCTAGATAGTCAACTGTATTGGAAAGGCTCTCTGGAATTATGTGACCAGAAAATAGCAAAAAGGTAATTCTTAGTTTGCATGTTTAAAATAATGTTAATCATAAAAATGGCTTTTATAAATTTTAACTTTAAATTAGGCATATGTATTTCCATACAAATAAGAAGTGGTGTTATTATTTTGTAGTAGTTTTTGATTTCAGAATAATTCTTATTATCATATGTACTATATGCTTGTTCATAAGATGTAATATTTTTCGTGCTAAATTCAAGATGTTAGTGAAATATGGGTTTTGAAAATACAAAAAAAAATTCTATAATTAATTAAAATTCATACAAAATCGTTGGAATAAAATAGTTTTCGTTAAGTACCTTGACCCTTGTTAGCGTATTTATTTTACTTAGCTTAAACTAAAATTATTTAGCTAAACCTTAAAAAGGACACATCAATAGCTTTCGAACCACATGTAAATCACTGTCATACGAATTTTGTATTATTTAATATCATTTTTACAAAAACACTAATGGGAAACAATAAATTTCATAACACTGAAATTTTCTACTATTAAACTATTAAATGAAAAAGGACCTTCATAATTTCTAATTGTCATAAAAATTTTCCGTCTAGTACCCCATTATGTCTATAATGCACATGCAAAAGTACAAGGCAAGATGAATTCACTAAGTCGAGCTTAAGTGAAAGATTTAATCAAAGGTCCTGTTTCAATCGATTTTAGTACAAAATTCATAATAAATTCATTTATTACTGATAAATCATAAAAATTTGATAAAATATAAAGGACTTGTAGATCTTTCCAGTGGTGTATTACACGTAAAATTTCATGCATTATTCAAGAAGTTATTGAAGTTACAATTCAGTTGCAGCGCAAAACATAATATGGAAAAGTCCAAAATAATTTGCCTAGTCTTCAACTACATTAAGAGAAATAATTTATTTACATAAAAATGATGGTTAGAAATCAATGAGTCTATATAAGAAATTTTTAAAGTTAATCTAAATGAGTCATTATCATTACCTACTTTTAAAAAAATATCATAAGAAATCAAATAAGAAAATCTAATTAATCTCAAATTTCTTATAAGTTCATATAAACAAACTTTATTTCACAAATTCCAAAGCCCTCATAAGGAGATGAAGATTAAGTAGCATGATGGTGAAGACCAAAGTTGAAAAATAGTATAGATTAAATATTTTTGCAAATGTTGTAATAGATTTTGTAATGACAATATCGTAAATGGTTATTATACCAATCAATTAATAAAAAATATGAAGATATTGTTTTTACAATTAGAGATACTTAATGGTTAATGTAGCACCTTCAGTAAAAAAAAAACCCTCTCTAAAACCTCTAGCGACGCATGATAAGGGTGCTCACTATCGTACGCTTCTGAGCAAATGGGGAGGAAAAAGAAGACGGCAACACCGGTAATTAGCACGCCGGTGGGTGGGTCGTCTTCTGGCATTCAGTTTGGGCAACAGGGGAGTATTGGTCCACGCGAGAAGGAGAAAATGAATGGAACAGTAACCACTGGGGAGGTTTTTACTATCCGGTGCAGATTGCAGAGACGGAAGTCACGATGGTGATACTGGAGATAGTTCAGTCGCACAATGAAGCAGCAAGTCAAAAATGGCAGACTTCCACAAGGAAAACTCGTATGGCTTAGAAAGGTATGGGACTTAACTTTGTAACTCCCTCCATTATGGATGGAAAATCAATAGCTAAGCTTGATAAATTGGAAGTTGAGCGATTGACTGAATGTTGGGAAAATGCTATTATACTTTATTTGGTAGGAAAAAACCCTACCTTAACTACTATGACTGCTTATATGAAATCCCAATGGAGTTTATCTATTGATCCTGTGATTTTTAAATATGAAGAAGGGTATTTCATAGTAAAGCTGGGTACTAAGGAGGATAGAGATTCAATTGTGTATCCTGGACCACATCAATTTTTTGGTAAACCTATGATTATAAAACAATCGATTGCCAATTTTCATTTTCAAAAAGAAGTATTGAGGGTTGTGCCAATCTGGGTAAGATTACCTAACTTGCCTTTAAATTGCAGGAGTGCTAATTCTTTTAGTAGAATTGGCAGCTTACTTAGAGTGCCAATCTATGTAGATGAGTGCACTACTAAAGTGCTTAGGGTGTCATTGGCTAGGATTCTAATAGAGATGGATGTAACCAAAGAAATACATAGGGAGATTCAGATTGCTGATCCTAATGGTAGAGTGTTTGCTCAAAAGGTTTTATATGATTGGCTCCCTGCATTCTGCAAAAAATGTCAAGTAATTGGACATAACTGTGAGAAGCAGGGTCCGAAGCCACAGACAAAAATTATGCAAAAATGGGTTCCTAAGGTTCCAGTTTCTGTCCCTACTACTGTTGATATTGGTGAGGGTGGTCCAGTTGATATTGGTGCTCCTGCTGTAATTGTTGATCCTAGTTCTACTGGTGATCCTCCTGCAGTAGTAGAGCTAAATACCACTGAGACCCCAATGACTACTCCAGTCACTACACCTTTGCGAAACCAAGAAGTTGAAGAGGAACCATGGAAGGTGTTCACAAGGAAATCAAAGGGTAAACAGATTGGTTTCATATCATCTAGAATGGTGAACTTTCAGAGTGCTTATCAAGACCAAGGTAGACCTAGGGGTGCTAGGGTACCAAATCCCTATTTATCTTGATAGCTTGGAATATTAGGGGCCTAAATGACCCTGTGAAAATAAAAGAAACTAAATTGTTTCCTAGTCAGTAAAAAGTGGCATTGTGTGCTCTATTTGAAACTAGCGCCAGAGGTCCAAAAGCTACAAAAGTTCAGCAAAAGTTAGTAACATTTGGACTTGGGAGAGTAACTATGATTTTTCTCTTAGAGGTAGGATTTGGATGGGATGGAAGCCTGGTGAATTGAAAGTACAGGTTATTAAGAAGGCTGAGCAGTTTATGATTGTGCAAGTTGCAAATCTTATTGACTCATCTTCTTATATGCTAGTAGATGTCTATGGGTTACACACCATTGCTGATAGAAGAAGCTTATGGGCAGATTTAAGCATTGATGTGGAGAACATGGTGGAGCCTTGCATTATGATTGGAGACTATAATGCAGTCAATAAAGCTACTGATAGAATGAATGGAGTGCCAATTAGTGAAGCTAAGACTCAGGATCTAGCTTCTTTTATAATGGATTCTCAACTAATTGAAGCTCTAAATACTGGTGCTTATTGTTCACGGAGCAATAAGGGGGTAGGTCAATTGAGAATTGTTAGCAGGATTAATAAATCATTTATAAATGAGAATATGCTTACTCAATTCCCTGATTTGATGGTTCATTATCTTCATGAAGGGATTTCAGACCATACTCCTCTTATGGTTTCTTTGGCTACCGAATAAATTGAGGGGGGAGACCCTTTAAATTTGTCAATATTTTAGCTGAAGATCCTTGTTTTTTGGATATAGTAGCCGAGGCTTGGCATTCTACTGGTGATCAACATAAGCTTAAAAGTGTGTGGATTAAGCTGCAAGCAGTGAAGAGAGCTATGAAAGTGTTACATAAAAATAAATACTCTAAAGCTCACCTGAAAGTTGCTAAATACAGGTCTAAACTTGATCATGCACAAGCTGATGCTGATTTGGTAAGTAATGTGGAGCTGCAAAATGCTGAAAAAGAGTGTATTAACCAGTTAAGACAATGGTAAAAGGTGGAGGAGAGTATTCTCAGATAGAAGGCTAGAATAGATTGGTTGTCCCATGGTGATGCTAATTCTAAGTTGTTCTTTAAAGCTACGAAGGTCAGGAGGGCAAGAAATTCTATTTCTGGGATGTAGAATAGTGACGGTGAGCTGTTAACTACTAGGGATGAGATTCAACAAGAGATTATAGAGTTTTACAAAAACCTGATGGGCACTTGTGCTTGTTTCCTGCCTACTATTAACCTGAACACCATCATATCAGGTAAAGTGTTGAGTAATGAAGCTTGTGTTGCTTTGAGTAAACCCGTGACTCATGAGGAGATAGATGGGGCTTTATTTTCCATAGATGATAGTAAAGCTCCAGGTTTAGATGGCTTTAATGTTGTCTTCTTTAAGAAGTGCTAGAGTATCATTAAGTATGATGTCTATGAAGGAATTCTGGAGTTTTTTCACACTGGGTTCATACATCATCCTATTAACATCATTGCAATCACCTTGGTGCCTAAGGTTACTCAAGCTACTCAGGTTAAGGAATTTAGGCCCATTGCTTGCTGCTCTGTCCTTTATAAGATTATTTCTAAAATAATCACTCACAGAATGCATTATGTTATTAGTGAACTTGTCAATTCTGCCCAGGCTGGATTTATTCCATAAAGGTTTATTGCTGATAATATATTGTTAGCTACATAATTAATCAAAGGCTATTCTAGAGCTCATATCTCACCTAGATGTGTCATCAAGGTGGATATAAAAAAAAGCCTATGACTCTGTAGAGTGGAGCTTCTTGGAGTCAGTGTTGTTGGAGCTTGGTTTTCCTGAAGTGTGTATTAACTGGATTATGGCCTGTGTCAGAGAGGTGTCTTACTCAGTAATGTTGAATGGGATTCCCTCTCCTCCATTTCAGGCAAAAAAAGGGTTAAGGCAGGGGGATCCCTTTTCCCCTTCTTTGTTTGCTTTAAGCATGGAATATTTGAGCAGATGCCTTGGTGAAATGAAGCTAAACCCTGGCTTTAATTTCCATGTCAAAGGATACAACTCACTCATCTGATGTTTGCAGATGACTTACTACTGTTTGCTAGAGTTGACCTTAGTTCTGTAACTAAGATTATGGCAGCTTTTCAAAAATTCTCTTCTGCTTCAGGCTTAGAAGCAAGTGTTGATAAAAGTAGTATGTATGTTGCTGGTGTGGTGGGTGCTGAAGCTAATAACCTTGCTGAAGCTGTTAACTTGCCTTTGGAGAACTACCATTTGAGTACTTGGGGGTGCCTTTATCCTCCAAGAAGCTTAATTTTTCCCAATGTAAGGTGCTTGTGGATAAGATTACTGAAAGAGTTCAGGGAGGGATGGCAAAAAATATGTCTTATGCAGGAAGATTACAGCTTGTGAGAAGCATCTTGAGTAGTATGCAAAACTACTGCGCTCAGATCTTCACTTTGTCAAAGAAGATCATCAATGTAGTGGAATCAGTGTGCAGGAAATTTCTATGGACTAGGAAGACTTTAGACTCTAAGAAAGCCCCCATTGCTTGGAATACTTTTTACAATCCTAAAGTGGCTGCTGGCTTGGGCTTAATTATCATGGAAATCTGGAATAGAGTTGCTATTCTTGAGCTCTTATGGGCTGTTACAATCAAGTCTGACAAGCTATTGGTTAGATGGATCCATGCTTGCTACTTGAGAAGGCATTCCAGTTATACTGTTACTATTAGTAGTAACATCTCTGGCAGTTGAGAAAAATTGTGAAGTGTAGGGAGCTGTTGGCTGAGATTGGTGGATGGGATGCTCCGGTAACTCAGGGTAAATTCAGCATTAAAAAAGCTTACTCCTTAATGCTGGGAAGTTTCCGGAAGGTCCAATGGAGAAGGCTGATTTGTAATAACAAAGCCAGTCCTAGGAGCAAGTTTATGTTGTGGATGGCTATCCAAAATAGGTTAGCCACGGTTGACAGAATCAACAAGTGGAATATGCAATGTATTGTGCTCTTGCCATCAAGATAATGAGAGTATCCCTCATCTGTTCTTCCAATGTTTATATTCTGCTGAAGTTTGGGAAGGCATTCATGGTAAGTTAAATCTTACTTATCAGAGGAAGAATTTTGTTGAATAATGTAGGATTGCCTGCACTAAAGCTCATGGGAAAAGCAAAAACGCTAGAGTTAATGTGATGTTGTTCACTGAAGATGTTCACGCAGTTTGGATTCAGAGGAACAATAAGATCTTTAATGGCTCTTGTCTCCCCCCTCAGCAGGTGGTTAAAGAGATCATTTTCAGGGTAGCTTGTAACTGCAATGATGCAGATAGGTTGTTGCTTGTGTATTAAGTTGCTTTGGCTGTGTTGTTTTGTTTTTCTTTGATGCCTCTGTGTAGGTGTTGTTTTGCCTCTGTGTAGGCTTTGAGCTTGTTGTGTTCTCTGTACACTATTTTTTTGGTTATCAATAACAACTTTGAATTGCCAAAAAAAATATGAAGATATTTATGCATGATTTTCATAAATAATTGTACAAGTCATTTCTTTTTATTAAAATGAGCAACCAACCTTAAAGTTATTTTATACATATCTTGGGTAAATCTAACTAAGATAAATTGTATGATGATCCACCTTACATTTATAAATCATTTTTTATTCTCCATAATCTTCAAATGAATCCATTATATAATTTTACATAATTAGATAAGTAATTATGGATCTCCTAATTGTTTTTAGGTCACTATGAGTGTCTCATTTCAAATGGCCAAATTCTATAAAACAACCACATAACCTCCAATCAAATTAATCATTTTACTCAAAATGAATGAATAACCTGAAAGAAGATTATGAAAATTTTCATTAAGAATAATTCTTAGAAATCATATCAATTTAAAACTCCTCAATTAAAAAATTGGTATCACTAATTGGAGTGATTACCTCAACCTTATTTGGTATCACTAATTAGAGTGATTATCTCAACCTTAAATGGTATCACTAATTGGAGTGGCTACCTCAACCTTATTTGGTATCACTAATTGGAGTGATTACATCAACCTTATTTGATATCACTAATTGAAGTGATTACCTCAACCTTAATTGGTATCACTAATTGGATTGATTACCTCATACCTATTTGGTATCACTAATTGGAGTGATTACCTAAATCCAAATATATTTGTCTAACTCAAAAAAATAGTTATTTGTAGTTTATTTGAAACCATATTTCCTTTCTTTTTCTTTTTCATCAATGGTGGAATCGACCATTTAGGATAAGGCACAGATCGAACTATGAAGGTTTTGATTTTATCTAATTTTGGACTTGTTTCACTAAAGAAATAAACTCATCATATGTTTCATATTTCCAAGATAAAAAATAGTCAAGGTATATCTTGAATTATCATCAACTATAACACATATATATATATATATATATCTATAACCATTTCGACTTTGTACACGCATGGGACTATATAAATCATTGTGACAAGTTCAAAAGGTTTACTGTTACAATTTCATTCTTTTGCATAAAAGAAGTTGTGACATGTTTCCTATTGACACCAACTAAACAAACTCTACCAGGCTCAAACTTAATGTTAGGCAAGCGGCCTAACACTAAATTTTGAGACCTAAATTATATTGCTCTACAGTGTCAAGCTAGCATGTCTAAACCTTTTTTGCCAAAGCTACTGATTATTTTTAAAATAGCTCACAAAGAAATGGTCTTGTTCTTAGGGATATGATCGAGATGAGTGATTTACACATTGATAAGTGCCTATTTATACATATTTTTACCCTCTAATATACTACTTTTAGTGTCATCTGTTGAGTTATATGGGATAAATATTATACTTTTAGGTTATTTCAATTAAATAATAAGTTTGAATTATTATATATTATAACTTACTTATTCCCTATTAGTAGCTGGGTTTATATGATTATTTATTAGTTTGACCCATATTATACTTCTATGCTAGTAATATATTTAATGTTGACAGGTACGTATAATTTTGGAGGCAAATAAATGGGAATGGTCTTTGGTAGATTAATGGGCTAAATTTATTAGTATAAATTTTATCCAAAGAATGCATGAATTAAGAAGAAAAGGAAATATGGATTTCCTTGGTTCAAGCCCACGACAGCAACCTAAGATTAATTACAAAGTGAAGAAAAACAAAGGAAGCCCACTTGCTTCCAACCACAACATGATGAATTCACGCAGCAAAGTAGAAAAAGGGATGCAAAAGCCCAAATAAAAGGAAAGGAGGGTTTTGGAGATAACCACAAAAGAAAAAAAGATGCAGCAGTAGAGGGGTAATAAATAAAAGAGGCAGCCTTTGTTTTGTTGGGCTACAAAAACCCACGTGGGGTATTGAGAAATATAAGGGGCAACAGCATTTTAGAACAGGAGGTATGAGGACGCCGCACAAGAGCAGTAGACGTGAAGTAGGACGAAGCAGAGAAGATGGGAGTGAAGGAAGACAGAGGACGACGAAGATGTAGACGAAAATTCGTCTCTAATGAGTTTTCTCTAATCTTTTCTATCTCTTTTCTTTGTTTTCATGTCTAATTTTGAGTAGTTTAAACTAGTAGGAACATGTAATTGAATCTTGTTATGGGTTTATGAGATTATGATTTTTGTTTGTTCAATTGATTAGTTTGAGTGGGTATTCACACGAAATTCGTTATCTAAGTTTATAATTCATGAATGTTAATTTTAGATTGATCACCGCAAGATTTTATTCATGGTTATTTCTTGAATTAACAGTAATATTATTAGGTTGAAGTTTTCTTTGCTCGATATTATCTTTGGAATTTTTGTGATGTTAATTTTAATTTAGTTAGCACTTTTCTCATTGATTAAAGTTAACTCGATTGGTGTTCTTAAAGCGGTCAAGTTTGTTAATTTAATACATGCTTTCATTGTTAAATTGATAATATTGATTAGGACTGAACTTGCGTGCGTTCACGGGGTTTAGTTAGTATGAATGATAAAGCAACTAATTTTCTTGCGTTCAAGGGATTATTTGTTAACCAATCTATCTATCGACTAGTTTAATGATTCAATGATTAAACCCTATCTCAAGAGGAAATTACGTGTCTCCTATTAGCTTCTTTATTATATTTTATAACCGAATTTATTTCCTGCGATTCATATTTATAATTTTAGTTTAATAGTTTTAGGTATAGTTTTGATATTCGAAACCCCCCCATATTATATAATAATAGCCATCTATATAATTAAATAATTAGTTTAAGATAAGTAACGCAGTCTCTGTGGGTTCGACCCTTACTTTCCGTATCAATTTGTGAGAGTTAGTGAGTGATTTATAAATTTAATTTTATTGCGGAAACGACACGCATCAAATTTTGGCGCCGTTGCCGGGGACTGTTGTTTTATTAACATAAAGCTAGTTATATTTTTTTTTATTTTTTTAGTTTTTGTTGATTTTTTTTATACTTTGGTTAGTTTAGTGCTATCATTTACTTGCTAGTTTATTTGCAAACAATAGCCTTTTGGGATGTCAAGAGAGGGTGAGAAAACTTTAAAACAATTATTATACCCTTCCTTAGGCGTGCAATCTTTAAGTATTGTCTTTCCTCCCTTAGAAAAATCTTTAAGTTTAATTCTTGTTTTATCTCCCTACTCCCTAAATTTTGTGGCGGTGCAAGTGAGGATCCCCAAAGACATCTACATGAGTTTTATGTTGCTTGTTCAACTTTGCATTTTGAGGGTATAGATGATGACCAAATTCGGCTTCGTGCTTTCCCCATTACTTTACATGACTTGGCTAGAGATTGGCTTTACCATCTTCCACCTAGAGCTATCACTTCTTGGGACGGTCTAGAGAAAGCTTTTATGGAAAAATACCAACCTCTGAGTAAAATTCGATCTATAAGAAAGTAAATTTGTCATATTAAGCAAGACCAAACCAAGTCTCTATGTGAGTATTGGCAAAGGTTTAATAGACTATGTATTTCTTGCCACCAACATCAACTGAGTGAGCAATTCTTGATTGAATGTTTGTATGATGGGTTGTTGGATGATCAAAAGTATTTGATAGACATTGCTAGTTGTGGTACCTTAGAGAAGAAAACTCCTAGTGAAGCTAGAGAGTTAATATCGACTTTGGCCCTTAACAATCAACATTATGAGATAAAGAATAATTGTGATGAAAAAGTGAAAAATCAGGTAAGAGAACAAACTGAACGAATTGCTTAAGTTCAAGATGTAATCTCTAGTGTTAGTAACCAAGTTTCCAGTTTTGGTACTCAACATGAGTCTTTGGAAAATTTAGTTAAACAATTAGCTCTCCAAATAGGGAAAGTTCACTCTCATGAGTCTAGTAGTCAAGAACAAATCGAGAACCATCTCTACCATCTAGACACCCAAATTGAATGGTTGTGTGCCACACTTAGAAACATAGAGAATAAATTAGATGGACAAATCTTAGAGAAACCTCCAACTTTAGGTGAAACTAATGCCATGATTTTGAACAATGATAAGGACTTTGGTTGTATAAGTGAGGTGGATAATAAATTTGAGGTTACCCATGAGGAGTCTAAAGAAACTGATAAGAGAATATGGGATGAGTTTGAAGATTCCGATGATGAGGATGATGAACAGTGGCTAGTGGATTATTACACTAAAGACTATGAGATTTTACCTTGTTCTTTTGAAAATAATATGGAAACAAAATTGGATGGACTTATAGCAAAATCTTATGAAGAATCTAAAGAAATTGAAGATGTCGGGCATAAGTTATATAACTTTAATGAGGTTGCATTGGTGGAAATTGAAGATTTAGAGCGGCTATTAGGTATTGAGACCACACCTAATTCTGATTTTCTAATTAATTCTATGGGAGATATTTCGTAAATTGAGTTTGATGGTTTAATTAAAATGCTCGAGAATGACTCACCTTCACCGCTTGAAATAGAAGAGGACACCACACTTTCCCTTATAATTGAAGTCAATAATAACTATTCTGAACAAGACTTTTCTTATGCTCTTGAACCATCCATGTCATTATCTAAGTCACTAAGTTTATCTTTTGCACCTAATTATGAGTCTCACAAGCCTAAGGTTGAATTGGTAAACTTGCTGCATTGTTGTAACCAAACTAAATGGAAAGAGTTGTGTGCTACATATAAGTTACATGTTCAATATTGCTTTACCATTATAGTTTGGTTTGTAGGAAGGCTTTTACTACATTGTGTTTGGAGTGCACGAGAGATAGCTTTAGCTGCCGTTGCGTATGGGGCAGCGGGTGTTTGATTGCGCATGCAATTTTTCAATGTCGAGCTAACGACAATAACCAAAAGCGCTGCGTGGGAGGCAACCCAAGAATGATTTTCTAGTTTCTTTCTTTCTTATTTATTTACTGTTTTTATTTCATTTTCCTAATTTTATTTTATTTTATTTGCAACTGTGTTCTATTTTCATCTGTGTTTGACTTTACTCATCCTCTCTTATTTTGTGCTTCCATTAGCAGCTCTATAGCTCATTGCATTAAGTTTTGCTGGTATTGGACGATGTAGATTACCAAGTTTGAAGACTCAGCTATCGACCAAGCTCTGAACAATAAGTACACATATGAGTGCTGTTGATTAATTTCATGGGTCTGCACCAATGTCGTGCATAATATGTAGTAGCTGAGAAAAGGTTTAAGAAAAACTACATTGCTGCAACTATGGAAGAACATAAACAAAACAAAAGACAATAACAAAGCAGCAAGATGAACGAGGGTGCCTCCTCTCATTTCCTTTCACTTCTCATTATTGAATAATGCGCACATAACCAGCTAAGTTTCTTTTTCCTTTCTTACTCTTTGTTCCATTGAGGACAATGTTGATTTTAAGTGTGGGGGGGAATTTTGGAGTTATTTTGAGCTGAATGATGAAGTTGTGCTGGATTGATATTTGCTGGAATACAGGTGTCGTGATTGAAATAAAAAAATTATGGATTGTCAAATTTTAGGGGAGGTGCTGCTGAAAATTTTCTTGAGCTTGATTTATGTTTTTGCATCTGCATAATAGTTTTATTCTTGTGCATTCGTAAAATAAAAATAATGTGCTTTTATTTGCATTAGTTTTAGGATTTGTTTACATTATTTAGGATTTCTACCTCTTTATTTCCTAAGGAATGGCTATTAGTAAAAGTTGATAAGAAACGCTAATCTAACTTGTTTTCAACATAAAAAAAAATGTTCTAAAATAAAGATTTTAGGAATGTTTATGTCATTGGTAAGAGAATGGTCAGACTTGAGAGATTCAAAATATGATTGAAAAAATTATCTTGCTTCTCTTAAATAAGTTGGCTAGAGAGATAGACCAAAACCTGTGAGCTTCTGAGTCTATTAGGCTGACACATCTGAATAAGTCTTTATTTTCATTTCTTGTGTGTTAGTTCCTCAATGAAGTATGGCTCTTGAACTTGACTTGGTACTCTTTGAGACTTTTGTGACAAATGTTATGAAGAAATGATTTAGGCGTTCTTTTCATATATATTAGCCTCAGATATTTTTCTTTCATAAAATATTATCCTTGTTTAGCCCTTTTGAGCCTTTGATTTCCTTATTTTTATGACTACCGCATTACAAACCTATGGACTTGAACCCAAGTCTAGCTAGTTGGAGTAATTATTTTGATCAGTTAATTTGAAATTGTGTTGTGATGTTGTCGTAAAAGGGTGAATAATAGAAAGTTTTGCATATGTTACATGAAAAAGAAAAAAAGAAAAAAATGTGAAATCTTTTGAGAAGAAAAAGAAATGTTGTGATTTTGCAGTGGCGAATGAAAATTGTTGGGGATGATAAAGAAGGTTGTACTTGATTTTTATTGGTGAAAAAGTATGTTACGTTTCTAGTTGGATGTTTTGTGGCCTTTGTACTTGTTGGCCATCGTTCTTAAATATCATTTACTCCACTAGTTGGCTTTTACCACCACATTTCCCCATATATATCCCTACCCTCAAACCTTAGCCACGTTACAACCCTTTACAAGCCCTTTTGATCTTTATGCATCTCGTCACTCTTAAAGTAGAGAATTGAGACGATAGTCAAGTTTAAAGAAAAATACTTCATTTAGAGTTGACTTGGTTATATGTTTGAGTGAATATTATTTAACCCTAAACACATGAGAGTAGAGTGTTAAAATTATACCTGTGAGGGTCTATCTATTGAACTTGATGTATTCATAAATGTGACCTCATACTAGCTATCTTTGAGTTGCAAAGAAAATCATTTGTCCATGAAGTATTATGAGTTTTGATAGTATGACACTTTTAATGCCACGAGTATAGCATTCCCACTAACGTTTTCTCAATGTTTTTGTGACTAACTTAAAATGTTTTAGTTTCTTGTCTTATACTTATCTGATTTAGTTATTTCCAATAAAGAAATTTGAGGTGGTGAATTAGATCTTGCATTTAGTTGGTAGGTTGCATTTAGTTTACTTTTAGTAGTATTTTGATCGAGGACGACCAAAAGCTAAGTGTGGGGGAATTTGATAAGTGCCTATTTATACATATTTTTACCCTCTAATATACTACTTTTAGTGTCATCTGTTGAGTTATATGGGATAAATATTATACTTTTAGGTTATTTCAATTAAATAATAAGTTTGAATTATTATATATTATAACTTACTTATTCCCTATTAGTAGCTGGGTTTATATGATTATTTATTAGTTTGACCCATATTATACTTCTATGCTAGTAATATATTTAATGTTGACAGGTACGTATAATTTTGGAGGCAAATAAATGGGAATGGTCTTTGGCAGATTAATGGGCTAAATTTATTAGTACAAATTTTATCCAAAGAATGTATGAATTAAGAAGAAAAGGAAATATGGATTTCCTTGGTTCAAGCCCACGACAGCAACCTAAGATTAATTACAAAGTGAAGAAAAACAAAGGAAGCCCACTTGCTTCCAACCACAACATGATGAATTCACGCAGCAAAGTAGAAAAAGGGATGCAAAAGCCCAAATAAAAGGAAAGGAGGGTTTTGGAGATAACCACAAAAGAAAAAAAGATGCAGCAGTAGAGGGATGATAAATAAAAGAGGCAGCCTTTGTTTTGTTGGGCTACAAAAACCCACGTGGGGTATTGAGAAATATAAGGGGCAACAGCATTTTAGTACAGGAGGTATGAGGACGCCGCACAAGAGCAGCAGACGTGAAGTAGGACGAAGCAGAGAAGATGGGAGTGAATGAAGACAGAGGACGACGAAGATGTAGACGAAAATTCGTCTGTAATGAGTTTTCTCTACTCTTTTCTATCTATTTTCTTTGTTTTCATGTCTAATTTTGAGTAGTTTAAACTAGTAGGAACATGTAATTGAATCTTGTTATGGGTTTATGAGATTATGATTTTTGTTTGTTCAATTGATTAGTTTGAGTGGGTATTCACACGAAATTCGTTATCTAAGTTTATAATTCATGAATGTTAATTTTAGATTGATCACCTAGGATTTTATTCATGGTTATTTGCTTGAATTAACAGTAATATTATTAGGTTGAAGCTTTTTTTGTCGATATTATTCTTTGGAATTTTGTGTGATGTTAAATTTAATTTAGTTGCAGCTTTTCTGGCTTGATTAAAGTTAACTGATTGGTGTTCTTAAAGCGGTCAAGTGTGTTAATTTAATACATGCTTTCATTGTTAAATTGATAATATTGATTAGGACTGAACTTGCGTGCGTTCACGGGGTTTAGTTAGTACGAATGATAAAGCAACTAATTTTCTTGCGTTCAAGGGATTATTTGTTAACCAATCTATCTATCGACTAGTTTAAAGATTCAATGATTAAACCCTATCTCAAGAGGAAATTACGTGTCTCCTATTAGCTTCTTTATTATATTTTATAACCGAATTTATTTCCTGCGATTCATATTTATAATTTTAGTTTAATAGTTTCAGATATAGTTTTGATATTCGAAACCCCCCCATATTATATAATAATAGCCATATATATAATTAAATAATTAGTTTAAGATAGTAACGCAGTCTCTATGGGTTCGACCCTTACTTTCCCTATCTATTTGTTAGAGTTAGTGAGTGATTTATAAATTTAATTTTGTTGCGGAAACGACACGCATCACACATAATCTATCCTGATTCCGTGACAAACAAGCTCACTTATTTCAGCATTAACTATGTAACAAAGATCAACATGAAATTCCACTCTATTGCCTTTGTCACATAGTTGAGATATACTTAAGATATTATGTTGTAATCATCAACAAAATAAACATCATCAATCGAGTGAGAGTGAAAGTGAGGCTTACCAACCTTACCTCTCCCTTGGATACTCATGTATTGTTGTTTCCAAAGGTCACACTCTCACCATCATAGGCTATAATAGCCCTGATTTCTAAACTGTCTTATTTATTGTTAACTATAATTATTAGTTAAATTATATATTAACTACTCTAATTTTATTTAAGAAGAAATATGACCTTTATTACTGTATTGGTGTTGATATTACATTATATTATATTTTTATGTAGCCAATAATATTTTTTATGAGCGTTTAATCATAAGCTAATTATTTTTGATAGCTTAATTATAGTATTATATTGCCGAAATACTTTTGAGTAATTTGGAGTCTAATTAAATATATAGTTATATATTTTTATATCAAATTTGAAAGATATTTATCAAAATCATATACTAAGCTATAATGTTAATTTATTTTGCTTTTTAGTTAGATAAGTATTTGAATTAAGTGTGATAACCCAAAACATCAAGGAAACTCACTTATTTATTTCTCTCTCCTCCCTCATCCCATCATCTTCATGCCACAGCTCCTCCTCCTCCTCTTTCTTCTTCTTCTTCTTCTTCTTCTTCTTCTTCTTCTTCTTCTTCTTCTTCTTCTTCTTCTTCTTCTTCTTCTTCTTCCTCTTCTTCTCCTTCTTCTTCTTCTTCTGCGTCTTTTTCTTCTTGGTGCCATCCTCTTGTTGATACCAACAAAAAGATTCAACCATGAGCTATCAACATTAGCCAATTAAATCAACAAGTAATTAACCCATTTTTTAATTTTATTTTGAAATTGTTGAGAACCCAAAATCCCCAAATTTACTCCTTTCTCTCTCTCTCTCTTTGCACACCCTATTTCCCTTTCCTATGGTGGTTCCTCGGACCACCAGTCCCTTCGCCGTGGTCCACAGCTTGCCAGCTATTCTTTTCTCTGTTGTTTATGTTGCTGTCGTGGTTCCCATCCCCTGTCGTTATTGTTCCCTTTCTCACCTCTCGCGTTTCTATTATTATTCATGGGTTGTGGTGTTGCCACCACGCGCTGCAATGTGTTAGCCACCAGTGGTGTTGTTGTTCCTACCTCTTTCTTCTTATTCCATTTGCCCTATGAGGAACAAACCCAAGTCCTCTTCATCTTCTTCTTCTACAAATTCAGTATTACGTGAATATAGTTGTCTGATAATTTTCTAGTAAATCAAATTTGCACTAGTGGAAAAAAGCTTATATGACACAACACAACTGATCCAGTCGTATCATAAACCTGATCAGTTTATTAAAATATTTTTCGCACAAATAATGGTTGAATTAACTGATCCGGTTGGGTGTTGAATCGGATCAGTTGACAAAATGGATCTGGTCCATTTTGTCAACTGATCCGGTTTAATACCAGATTAGTTAATTCTTGGTATTTTGAGCGTTGAGCCCACGAACATAAATAGGGATTCAGCCCAAAAAAATAAAAAGGCCCAACTCTCTCCTCATTTAAACCCTATTCGAAGTTCGAACCCTAAGCTATCTTGTCAAGTGAAACCCTAAGCTCTCCCCTCTAACTCCAACTCTCTCATCTCTCCTCTCACCTCTCATCAGCCCCCCTAAGCTCTCTCCTCTCAACCTTCTCACCACTCTCTCGTCAGTCGTC
This sequence comes from Beta corolliflora, assembly GCA_947648045.1. Taxonomy (NCBI): domain Eukaryota; kingdom Viridiplantae; phylum Streptophyta; class Magnoliopsida; order Caryophyllales; family Amaranthaceae; genus Beta; species Beta corolliflora. The sequence goes on from CANSZD010000386.1 coordinate 53,524, forward strand.
GAAGTGATGTTACGAACCCCCCACCTCGTCAAACTTCCCTCCTCTCTGAGTCTCACACCACCTCCACCTCATCGCTGTCCCGCAAACCCCACCAATCCTATCGTTGTTGCTGTCCAACACAACAAAAAACGGCGCAGCACAAAACGCGTCAGAACAACCACCAGCCTTGTTCGTCGTCTCTAACAGTCACGCGCCGTCGTGAACACCACCATCTTTGCCTCTCTCTTCCTCGCTCGTCAATCGTTGAACTTTGCTTTAACGCCACCTTTGTCGCGTTCATCGAAGAACTCTCCTCAACCACTCGTCGCGTTCATCAGGGAATTACGTTTTTTGTAATTTTTTTTTTCGTCTTTCTTAATTATGTTTTGTAATTAGGGTTTTTATTTTTTGTCCTTTTCAATTAGTTTTTTGTAAAATTATTTTTTGGCTGCAATTTCCTTTATTTCTTACTTTTTATTCTGTCCTAATTAAATTGTTGTATTTTCATTAGTTTTTAATATGATTTATTTGGCTCCAATTTTTCTATTTACCGTTGGTTGTTGGCTATGGATGTGGTTCTTTTTTGGTTTAGTTTTTTCTTTGGTTTATTTGGCTGCATATCTCTTTATTTTCTTCATTTGTTTCGTTGCAACCAAAGCACAAGATCTCTTTATTTTCTTCATTTGTTTCCTTTGTGTTTATTCGGTATTGCAGCGCTGGAATTTGAGTTTTTTTTTTATATTGTAAGCCACCAAAACTGATCCGATTGTGTTGGTACGAACCAGTTCACCATAACCGGATCAGTTTATGTTGATATGGATACATTCAAGTTGGGGTCAGAAGAGAATCCGATCCGGTTTTGAACAAAAATCGGATCAGTTAACCTAGTTAACTGATCCGGTTTTCATTCCAAACCGGGTCGGTTAGTGATTAACTGATCCGATTTAGGACCGAAACAGTCAATCTTTAAGAATTACTGGGGGCCCATCTGATCCGGACCAAAATTGGATCTGTAAGCCTGGTTTTGACCGAATATGATGGGCTTTTTCCACTAGTGTTGATTTTGGTGTAAGTTGAACAAAGAATTATGATATGTGATTGAAATTCAAAGTATTGTTGTGTGAAATATTATTGTGCTTTTAGATGTGATATAGAACTCATTACTGGATACATATCTCAGTTGATTGAATAAGTTTGCGTTAGTTAGTTCAGGTTTGATTGTGTTATGAGTTGGTTTTAGTTTAACATATAATCCTAATTTTAGTTCTATGTTGCAGTTTTGTTTTGTAAAAGAAAGGAATTTTAGTTTGGAGATTTATTGTAATTCAAACTTGGCACTTACCTAGTTTGGAAAGAATTAGTCTGTGTGTTTGCATTTTACTCATCTTGATTTTCAGAATAGTTATGAAGTGAAATATGTGAAAGAACCTAATTAGTCTGATTCATATTTGACGAATAATACTAATTAGCTAAGTTAGTTCATGTATTGATATGCTAGCTGTTGTCACTCTTACTTACTTTGTGTATGAAGTCAATCAATAGCTTGTGAGTATTTGTGCTTCAATAGTATAATGAATTTAGAAGTAAATGACGTCGTTATAAGTTGTAAACTATATATTTTATCAAATAATTTTACAATAGCAAAAGCCTATTATGGTACATAAGTTACATGGTCTGGTTAGTTTTGTCAAAAGAATTGTCAATTGGACTAAACATGTAACAGGGCGATCCTTCCCGACCAGCTTATAGACGATTAATGCACAACGGAATTAAAGAATCTGGTCAAGCTGACCAACTGCTTCCATCACACTCACTGAACTATACCAGTGAATGTGGAAACCAAAATATAATTCTAATTCAAATTAATTAGTATTAGAACAACGTCCTGATTCTCAGACGTTATGTTAATAAATTCCTTTGTAAAATCCGGCAGAGTTTCCTTTGAAAATAGAACAACCCCAAAACGGAAAATTATTTAAACTTCTTCACAATTTCAATTAAATAAAATATTCCCAACTCCAACACCCAAAAGTCCCAACGCTTTCGCATAGCAAAACCTAGAGAGAATCAAGCGCATAATAAGTAAAAATGGAAGTAAAGGTTAGAATATACAAAAAGAATGGTTTTTCTATTAATGATCTACAACACGAAAGAAATAGTTAGTAACTTCAATAAATATAAGAGAATTTATTCAAGGACCCTCAGGAATATACCGGTGTGGCTTGGGTCTGAGAGTGTAACAACCTTCAGGAGGAGCAATCTTGAAGCCTGAAGATCGATCGAAATATGTGTGTATGTATGTGTTTGAAAGTATGTGTTTGTGTGTTTTAAAAAATGAAAATATGAGAGAATTCACAATTATTCGGGCGCAACAAGTACGTGAAAAAGTGTTTGATGAAAATCAGGACATATTTATACGAAAATAATTAAAAAAATATAGAAAAGCAAACTGCGCATCGTGCAAAGAGTGCACTAGGCGCACGTCTCTGCATGACGCACAGAGACATGTGTCAGGCGCAGATTGGTGCGCCTGACGCGGCACAACCAATGCGTTGTGTACACGTGGCGCGCTAGACGCACCGTCTGCGTCATACACGCTTTGAAAGCCTTTTTCTTAAACGTGTTTTTGAACAATTTTCTTTTATCCTTTAAATCCGGATATCAACTTTACGAGATAAAATCTGATTTCAATTTTAAAAATATCTTTGAAAATATTTATTTATTTCTGAAAATATAAAAATAAAAAATAAAAACAATTAATTATCATTGAAAATTTAATTGGGTTTTTTTCAAAGGATTGGGCTTAAAATATTTTAAATGGGCTCAAAATACAATTAATTATTAGGAATAATTGATTGGGATTTAAAATAGGTATTTGGATCATTATTATAAATAATTAAGCTTTCATACTTTAAAATAGTTTTGGACCTGGCTCTTCGGACTACTCTCCCCTTGAGTCGGACCAATCAAGACCGAGGTATGTTTCATCATTGGGTACTTAAATGGGGAGATACGGTTATGTGTCTACACCACCCACTAAGTGACATGCCATAAAAATGACAAAACAAAACGTACACATACATCAGCAAAGCTGAGTACTAACCCATAAAACATAGTTAAACATGCTTTGGTATTCCTGTACTTGAAACGATTCAATCACAACTATAGAAGCAACAACAACATTATCAGAAACAGCCACAACAACACATGATTTAAACTTGTCATCCAATATTCTTGGAGACTTCACAGTTCTATATCGAACCATCACAACAACAAACATGCTTTAAACTTGTCATTCAATACTCTTGGAGACTTCACAATTCTTTACAAAACAATCATTAATCCTTTCAATCAATCCTTTATACACATTCACACACTTTACATTCTTTTAACACAATTATTTGGCAATAGGGAAGGGAACGACACGAAGGTAGCAACACCAGATTGCAGACACATCGCTTATCGGGGAACGTCTTCCCACTGGATATAAGGTCTACCGTAGTCTTTAGTTTATAGACCCCTTGAAGCAACTAACCAGAGGCAATACTTCCAAAGAGACTTTGATAATACCCCACCAGAGGTTTTTTCCTTAAAACAGTCCACCTCAAAATACTTAAGGTATTTAGGGTCAACCACCGAGAAGCCGTAAGCCTTTTGCCATATGTTCATAACCTATGAGAGGCCCATAACAAGCGATCCTCAAAGGTTTCTTCAAACCTTTGCTATTCTTTCACTTTACATAATTAGTACTTTAATCACTTTCATTCCAGACAATACATTTTATATAACCGATCCCATTCCAATCAATTTGAATATGGAACATGAACAACACAACTAATAGACAATCATATTTAATAAAAGACCAACAACAATGACAATAGGTTTCTGCTAGACATTAACTAATGAGAGTATTTCTTAAACTTCACAACTCAAGGTTCATCAAACAAATATTGACTCCAAACAATTAAAATAAGGTTCATGTTATAACATAACTGGAATTCCAATTTAACAGAATCAATAACAAACTATTAACATACCAATCGCATAACTACGTGGAGTGAGTTTATCCGATTTCCATTACAAGATTACTCAACAAAATAACTGTGGCTTCTTTTAAGTAATTCACAAACTTATACTTACATATTTAAACTCATGTACTAACTTAGTGAACACTAACCATACACTATGACTTTATTGTATTAATATACTTACATATATTAAACTAAAATCTCTTTTCCAACTCACATAAACTAATTAAGTAAATTTTCTTTTGAAGTCTAGTCAAATAATTATTCCTCATAACACCATTGAACAATTCCAATAAGATGCTATAATCTTTTTAGAAACTAATTCTTTTAATTCATGAATACATATTATTGTAAACTATCTTAATGATACACCTCTTAGAATTATACTAAACTAATTTTAGAAAACCACTCTTGTTATAATTAGACCATCATCATATATTTACGAAATTAATTCACATATTACAATAATAATGACTTTCTCAAATTAACAACTCCTTAAGTTCTTATTTTATACTAAATATTTTATCTTCCAAAACTCAATAAACCACCATTAATCACATATAACTAGATTCTTGGAATCTAAGAAACAAAACTAGGAACTTGATCGCCTTCCATTAGTGTGTTTTATGTATATCTTATCTTTAAATACTAACAATCATCACATAAACCATAAAGTAATAACAATTCAACTTTGAGTTCAAATCAATAATCGACGTACCTAAACCATAATGCTGTTAACCAACCATAATCATTCCTTTCATTCATAATTATATATAGCAAGTCAAAATTATATAATTTCTAGTCTCAATATTACTCATCAATGTAATTAAGACCTTCTTAAGTAATATCCAAACTTAAATCGAACATACTTATTTAAACTCGCATATTAACTTATCTTAGTGAACACTACCCACTAATCCAATTTTACTTTATACTAAATTATTTTGGAACCATCTGTTATTACGTTAATTAGAATCAAATTTGCAAATCGAATAACATTACTCTGATTTATTAAATCACATTAACTATCACTTCCACAACAACAATAACATAACAACAAAAAGTTAAAGGGATATTATCTCAGATGACCCTGACATATAGACATTTTTCCCAAATAACCCAGACATTTTCACCCCTATCACGGATAATCCTGAACTTGTATTTTGCCATTAAACCTGACAGAATTATTAACGGCATTACCTATTTTCAAACAAAAATAATTACTGCTTTTACAAAATAAATCCAAATTAGTGCTCTCATGTTCTTCATCTCTTTTCCACTTTTGTTCTTCATCTCCACACCACCATCACCACCACCACCACCACAGCAATACCTACATTCTCTCTCCTCACTTGATCTTTGGCCTCACACTTCTTCAGTTCTGGAAGTCCCCAATATGATGGAGATACTACCTCTTCATATCTCTTTGTCAACCCAGAAATTCAAAGTGTCAGTGATACCCTCTATGAATTCAATTCGATGAATAAAGTAGTCCATTCAAATTTTGTTTTTGCCTTTCTTCTTTTTATCTATTGCCTAGTACAAGTTCAATTTTTAGGTTCTCTAAAATTATGTTCTTCTGTTATCTTCTTAGATTAATCTAACGAAGGGACATGCATTTGCTTCAACCAAATTAAATACTTATTCATGATAGGTAACGACTGTTTTCACCGTAACTGTAATTTTCGTTCAGTATCTGAAGTGATATCAATGGAAGCAAACTTATTCTATAGCAGAATTTATTGCAGAAATGACTCAGGATAAATTCACATACTAGAGCTGTGATGCTGAATTTCCTACCCCTGACCAACAAAAACCGCACCCCTCCAGATTTTCTCTTTCTCTTTTTTCTTGCAAGTAACCCAAACCTTAATTTATCACTTTCAAGCATCATTTTTGTCAAAAGAATTTCAGATTACTTCATCAAAAATGACAAGTTTTTTCAGATCTAGACTTTGAAAGGTAATTTAGTCCCTTTTTTAGCGCTTTTTTCCGGTGAAATTTAGCCAAACATTCTGTTTTTTTTAGGTGCATTTTCCAGCAAGGATTTTGGGTAGCTTTGTTCCCCACGGCTTTGCGTAAAATTAGGCGTGAAGAAGAAGAAGAGGCATTAATAAGTTGGGTTTAGTGTTTAGTGTTTGCTTGATGTGCAATTGAAATTTTTTTATTTTTATTTCCAAGGGACATGATTAATTGAAGATGAAGAGACATTATATTACAATAATTTTGATTTTTTGGCATCTAGTGTTTACTTACTGTGCAATTAAAGAGAGAGAAAGTAGTGGACACCATTGATGACTACTTGAGAAGAGTGAGAATTGAAGAACAAGATAGAGAAAGAGATGTGTTTGTTTTAATTTCTAAAAAGTAGTAATTAATTTTCTTTGAAAATAGTTAATACCGTTAACAATTCCGGCAGGTTTAATGACAAAATACAAGTTCAAGGTTATCGGTGATAGCGGTGAAAATGTCAGAGTTATTTGGGAAAAATCCTATATATCAGGGTTATCTGAGATAATATCCCAAAGTTAAATCAACTAGAACAAAAATTAACTAATTCCCAAATCATAACTCATTTGCATATATAATTCCATCTCCTAAATTATAAATATCCAAGAATAGTATCATCATTCATATTTTATAATTCTTGATTACCCACTTAACTTGAGTTCCATATAATCACTTCGATGAAAATAACACTAATTACTACTTGAACTGCAATAATCGCAAATAAAGAAACTAATTTAATTCACTCATTCCCGTCGAAACAATTTCATCTTGTTTCGAAAATATTTTACTCAAGTACATAACTAATTTTAATTTATAATCTCAATGAACTTCCAAGAATTATAAACAAAATTCCAACTTCATATTAAATAAGTCATTCTATTTGCGTAATCCTAAGTCTACAAACACCGATACCAATTCATAAACTCAAACTTGCAAACTAAGACATATAACAAAACTTATAAAATGCAACTCAATTCTTGGGTGGTGTTAGTATCGAAAACAACAACAACCACTACACCAACAACAACATAACAATAATGCATCAAAATAACAACACAACAACAACATGCAACAAAACTGTACACGGGGGAAAATACATCTCAGAACACTAGAAGGAAAGTACCAATAAAGGGAGTAGATCAGTGGCAGCACCTCCACGACCAACATCGCAGCAACAACGACAACACCAGCAGAGCAACAACAACACCACGAACCCATCAACGCCAGCACTTGTAGCCCACGAGTATATGCTGCGATGCACGAGAAGAGAGAGAGAGACGGGAGCAGAGGGAGGGGAAACACAACAACAACACCTACTTGTTCCAACGAAACAGGGGTGCATCACCGACGAGGGTAGGGAGACACTGTTGGATGCAATCCAAGAAACACACCGAATATTAATTAGAAGTCTTTTGAGTATGGAAGTATTATAAAGTAGTAAGTTTTTGTGTTTTCGGAAGTTTAATATAATTAGGATATTATAGTTAGGAGTTCAAATAGGAAGAAAATTACTTATCCTCCAGTTATATTTTGTTTCCTAATTATTTTAGAAGTCCTGTTGTAGTTTACATATTCTAGTAGAAATAAAAGATCTTGTAATTCCTATAAATATAGGGTAACATGGAGGTATTATTATGAAGTTGAGAGAAAGAACACATAATAGTTGTTATTTTTTGCAGTTTATTAATCAAAGAAGAGGTGGTTTAAACCACCATTAAAATTCCTTGTGTGTTTTTCTTGTTGATTTTTGAAGTGAAGTTTCTAATAAGTGGTATTAGAGCTAGGTTACTACCAGTATGGAGTCGGTAATTCGTGGTACAAAGTTTAGGATCGAATTGTTTAATGGGAGGAACAATTTTGCCCTTTGGCGAAGTATGGTGGACATCTTGGTCCAGTAAGGATTGCACAAGGTGCTTGGGGAAAAAGCCAATAAGTCGGACTCAATGAAGGATGAAGATTGGAAAGATCTGAAGATTCGTGCGGTAAGTACTAATCGTTTAGCCCTTGGACCCGAAATTAAGTATTATGTTTTAGATGAGAAGGAACCCAATATTTTGTGGGATAAATTGGAGAAATTTTATATGTCGAAATCATTGACAAATAAATTATATTTGAAGAAAGATCTATATGATATGGATATGGAAGAGGGCACTACTCTTAGATCACATTAATACTTTTAATGGGTTGATAACACAATTGTCCAGTTTAGATCAGAAATATGAAGAAGAAGATAAAGCTTTAATTTTGCTTGCTTCCTTCCCTAAAAGGAAGTATAGAACGCTTATGACAAGTTTGCTAGTTGGAAAATCTACATTGACTATGGATGAAACTGTTGTAGTATACTTAAGAATGAGAAGTTGATGTATGGTAATAAATCTAATGAAGAGGACGGTAATGCTCTTGTTGTGAAGGAAGGAGGAAGAAGGAATAACTGTATCAACTGGAAGGAGAAATCTAGATCTAATTCTAGACCAAAAAGGGATGACAGTGAGAAGGAATATCACTGCTGTAAAAAGTTGGGACACATCAAATATACTTGCAAGGATCTCAAAGAAGATATGAGAAAAATGAAGATGTTGAAGGATGATGAGAAAAGGGGGAACCATCTATAGATTACGTGAGTGAGGAATGTATAGATGATGCATTAATGGTTGAAGAAGAGAAAATGAGTGGAGAGAAGTGGGTGTTGGATTATGCATGTTCAAATCATTTGTGGGAATAAATAAATTTTTATTAATTATTAAACATGTGAAGATATGTCTGTGATCTTACCTAATCAAGAAAAGGTTATGTTTGAGGGCATTGGTGAAGTGATACTTAATATACAAGAAGGTACAACAAGGACTCTAAAGAAGGTGAGAGACGTACCAAGAATTGGTAGAAATATAATCTCTTTGGGAAGGTTGGATGATTTGGGCTATGGTTCAAGTGCCAAAGATGGTGTTATGAAGGTAACCAAAGATAACTTGGTAATTATGAAGGGTAGAAGAAATTCCAAAAATTTATACGAGTTAGAAGAAAGTACATTGATGGAAGATCGGAAATCTGTAGTATCTAAACAGGTGACATTTGAAGATGTAGTGGGGTGTTCTTGTCTTGAGGGGGATAATGTTGGGTTGCAATTCAAGAAACACACCAAATATTAATTAGAAGTCTTTTGAGTATGGAATTATTTTGATGTAGGAAGTTTTGTGTTTTGGGAAGTTTATTATAATTAGGATATAATTCAAAAGAAGTATATAATGGAAAATTTTCAATTAGTCCAGAAATACATCTTTATACTCTTAACATTGAATGATTATGAGTTTCCAAATTCAGTTAGTTTAGTTGTTCAAGTTAATTAAAAGCATTTACGTTGAGAAGATTTAGTCCAACTAGTTCTGTTATTTGAAATTGAGTAAAATGAATATTAATTATTATTGTTGTTTGGTAAATTATAATGGAGTTGAAACTAGATTGATGAGTATGTGTTATTAATTTTGGAGGTTTATAATTAAGAAGTTTATAACTGATGCATATGCATTTGAGAAGAGCTTAAAGATAAACCTGTTTAACTTCTGGCTTTGGTTGATATTGAGATAGATCAAGAGCTTAAAGGGCTTAAGCACCTCAAACTACCCTAAATGTGATGATTAAGCAAAGCTTAGCAAGTTTAATCACACTTACAAGCCCTAAAGATCCAAACAAACCAGTTTTAGCTTTATCGATTTTTGTTTTCTATAAGTTTCTAGTAGCTATATTACGTAGGCAGGGTTATTTTATTAATATTTGATGATTACATCCACCTTAATGATGTCATGGCTGAGTGAGGAGCTTGAGAATGCAAGAAAAACGGTTGCATAACAATGAGACACACATTGGAAGGAAAGATGGCAAAACTGGCAGTTAGAAACAGATCAGGCAGTGATCTTTAGCAGATATGGGAAGCAAATTTTCTTACTGAAAATCACGATATTTTTGTACGGTTGACTCAGTTTTCAAGTCTAGTTTAATGTCCCATTTGTTGTTGGCCAAGAGGCAGCCGCAATCGCCACCAATTGCAGCTCAAACACAGCAAGGTTGATTTACCAGGGTCTGAATAGCGGTGATCTTTAAAGCAAGTGGGCAGCCGCAAATTCTCATCCAATTGCAGCCATTCCACCTTGGTTTGATCAATTTTCAAGTCTAATATAAGATTCCATATGTTGTTTGGGTGGCTGACGCCGAATTCTATCGATTTGCATCCATTTTTGTACAACTATATAGGCTGGATTTCGGTTGGAGCAAGCTGAAGTTCTTTTGCTTAGTAATGAAGTTTCTTTGTATTTCTTTCTTATTTTAATGCTTAGGACGGTTTAGGTTGTACTATAAATACCCCTTAAGGGTCTCCTATGTAAGATAAGTTGTTTTGGGTATCTTTTGAGGGTTGTAAACTTAAAAGAAAGGAGAGATTTCCTTTTTGTTGTAGTTGTGAATTAAGTCTTCATTTCTATATCTTCCTTGTTTTGGCATGTCAAATTTATAATTGAAAGCTAATGTTGTGGGTAGAGTGTTCTTGGTTGTGTTTTGAATAAACAACCTCTTGTTGGGTGCTATTTGGGAGAGGAGAAGTGGTGGTTGTTCGAACCTTGTTGGATTCAGTTGTTGTTTGTTTTCTTTGGTTGTTGTTGCTTGTTCTCTTTGCTCTAAAGGCTTAGGTCGATTTATATCAATAACTGTGATATGTTTATTAGTTAATAGAGAGATTGAGTAATTGTGTTAATAATTTGGAGATAATTATAAGTAGTTTAATTATTTATAAAGTCCATTAACGAGGTTATATGTGAAATATCTTTGACAACGTATTTAAGTTATAATATTCTACTCCTATTCGGTATGTTTGCGGTGTTTTTGTTTAATTATCAGGTATTGTTAACATATTTGGAGTATAATTAGATAAGTTTGAGAATTAGGAGCATTTGGTAGAAGGTGCATTGAATAAGGATCGTTATGGATATCTTATTGTACGAGTTTGAGCAAAAACAAAGCGGAAAATCGTTAGAAGAAATATGGAAAAGGAGTCTCACGTCTACTCTTCGAACCATAAATTCTGAGTTTTTCTAAGAATTGAATAATTCCAGTGGATTTGTAATCTAGACTTAAAGAGCTTTCCAACGATAGATGGCACACCTCGAGGAGACTTCTAGTGAAGGAGTTATGCCTTTCGAAATTTCAGAATGTATTTGCTGGAATCTGTTATCGTATGCGTGTATCACTAAATTCGCCAAATTAATGATTTATTCGATTTTTCTTATTTTGTACCTACTTTCCTTCTTATTAGGATACTTAGTCTTATATATTTTAGGTTGAAACTTTATCTCTCTCCTTGAGTTTCGAGCTTGAGTTTTTAGTTTTATTCATCTGCTTTATTATCTCTAGCTATCCTAGTTTTCTTGTTCTTTGTTAATTCATGAACTCTATTAGTTTAATTCAATGATGTATTTTTATTTCTTTTTCTTTCTTTTATTTATTTTATTTAATTATGTTTTCCTTTATAGATCTAGTTTTAATCTTTATTTGATGATAGAGTAGTTTTCTTCCTAGCTCAAGGGTGTTTAGTCTCCTTGGCTGGCAAGTAAACTGTTATCCCTCAAGATGTTTTTCAAATGGAGACTTGTGCAACGATGTCCAAATCAGGTAAATCCAATCCTGAGCTCCGTTTCCAAATCTGCAAAAAAGGGACCCACCCTGGAGGTTTGGGTGGTGGTTCCCCCTCCGAAGTTTAAGTCATGTATCAGGAGTGTAAAGGGAAAGTAGAGGTAGGAGAGAAAGTGAGAGAGAATTTTGATAGAATAAGGGCACAATGTTCAATGAATTACCTTTTTTATGATTTCAAGGGGAGTATTTATAGTGTTTGGGGTATGATTATTGCCTTTTGAAGTTACCCTAAATTAAGGGCACCTGATTGGCTAGGCAATCAGAACGTGACACATGGCATGCATTGATTGGGAGTTGATCATCAACCAATCATATGCAGCCATTTTATTGGGATTTGGGCCCTGAATATTCTTCGGGCCAAAAGGTGGGCTTTTATTCCTTTTACAGTAAAAGCTTAGGATTTTAACCATTTGTTTACTCCTTTTGATAGGACATGTGGATGATCCTGATGGATCCATGTGTCCCCAGGATAGCCGTCGATTATTTTGGCTACAACATTTGCCCCTAAAAGGGGATTTTACCGTTGGCCTTAAGATGGTTAATACCCTTTTATTTGAGGAAGTTATTTCTTTTTCAAAAAGACAAAGCCGCGCTATTTTCACCCCCCTATAACTAAGTTATTTTGTCCTTACTTTAATCATTTCACACCTTGACATAATTTTTCTAGAGAGAGAGAGGCTCTGCATATTTTCTGGTTTTCTAGAGAGAGAGTGAGTTCGTCCAGCTTTTGTTTTCTTCTCCGAACGTCCAAGCGCTCATCAGGTATCCTTTCTTTCTTCTTTGTTCTCCTTTATTCTTTATTTTTTCTTAAAAATTCTATAAAATGGATTCCTCTTCTTCGTCAAATAATCCCGGCCGTTCAAGAGTTTGCCTTGACACTGGAACTGATAGTATTTCGTCTTCGACACATTCTAGAGTTGGGCCTATTCTGGCCGATTATATATATTTTTATGGTTTTGATCGACATAGTCAGACGACCTAGTCTTTACCTGTGCAGGGTAATCTGGCGCGTCTCAAGCAAACGACCCGTCTAAGACGAAGAATAATTCTCCCTACTTATAGCTCTGACATGGAGGAATCGACTGGACGAGTTCCCAAAGAGACGAGGGAAACCCAAAGTGCTCAGCCATTGGTCGAGCCTACTTCCCCTGACCAGAGTAGGGAAGAAAACCTCGAAGCAAGTCCCGAGCCCAGTCCGTCTGGTAGGGAGGTTGAATTGGAAGAAGCCGACGAAGGCAATAATGAGGGTGATTCCAGTACCGCTGAAGAATCGGACGATCCCTACACTACTTCGTCGGAAATTAGGAGACGCTTAGGTCCCCTCTCTTACTCTGGTTTTATTTTAGCCAACCGTAGGTGGTTTGAGAAAATTGGCCCTAATCCCAACTTCTTATCTTCTGTCATGCCCATGCCGGGCTACTCTTTTGTCATTCCAATTAAAGACACTACAATTTTAAGCGCTCCTAAGAACTACTTCGCCGTCTACAAGCTAGCCTTGGATGCGGGGTTGAGATTTCCCCTTCATGATTTTAACGAGCAAGTGCTAAGGCATTACAACATCGGCCATAACCAGTTGACGCCGAATGCCTGGCACAATATTATTACTTTTATAGCCATCTGTGAGCTGCGCGGCCAGGCCCTTTCTCTTCCGACCTTTACTCCGATACACTATGTATCTAAGATTCCGAAGACGGTGGACGGAGCTTGGTTCAGCGTCTGTAACCGTTATGGGTTTCTCACTGTCTGGGACAAGCCTTCGAAGATGCACGAGTGGAAAACCGATTTCATCTTCGTCCGAGCTGCCAATGATTACATTGCTGAGGGGTACCACGTCCATAGCCGGGCAACAATGAATATTGGACGGGGGATGTCTTTTTTGGAGTTAGAGGATAGGTTTGACGAAGAGGTGGAGGAATACTTCAAAATAAAAGAATATTCCAGACCAAATCATTCATCCTATAAAGGGTCAGCGAACTAGATTCCTTTCAAGGAAATGTTTTTTAATGATAACTTCTTGATCACCGCTGGCTTGCGGTTGGCCGAGGACAAAGCTATAACTTCAAAAACTCTTTTAAGTCAACCGTACCGTCTATAGTATTTATCTTACTAATCCCTTGGTCTCTTTTTGCAGACGCGACCATAACACTTCTAAAATAGTCTTGGACGAGTGACATCAGTATGTCTAAGTTCACTGACAACCTGTGGAAGGAAAATACCAAGACGGGGGCCGATAAGAGGGTCGAGACTCTGGTAAGATAATTTTCTTTTTGAACGCCCGTCTAGAGTTGTTTGACGTCTTTCATGGTCCAGACGAGGGTCCTTCACATAAGAAAGACGTCTAGCCTTGCACGTTTGCCGTAGTGGCAATGGGCACCGGACGAAGGTTCCTCGAAGAAGGAAAGCGGCCATAGCTGGCCGGCCTCCTTCTTTGAGAGATCCTCGTCTGACACTTGATGCTGATCCAGGACAAGGATCCTGCTGACGGGTTAACCACATCCAAAGACTGACGGTAATTCCTGGACGAGGGTCCTTTGAAGAAGGAAAACGTCTAAAGTTGGTCGGGTTCCTTCTGCAAGTGGTCTCCGTCCAACATCCGAGGTTGTCCTTGTCATTGAGAGTTTTTGGACGAAGGTCTTTCATAGAAGGAAAGCGGCTAATCTTGGCCGGTTTTCCTTCTGTGAATGATCTTCGTCCAGATCTTGAAGGAAGTCCTTTGGACGAGCACACTTTGTGAGTTGGTCTTCGTCTAAGAGAAGGTTTGATTTTTTAAATTTACCACTTGCTTTTGGACAGACATATTTCTGACTTGGTATTATTTGTTTGCGCAGAAGAATGCCCCAACGAACAAGACCCCGCGGTTGGTGATCGGCCCTCGGTCAAAAAGCCCAAGGGCTTTGTGGCAAAGAAGAAGAATGAACGACCGCCCGTTCATAAGACAACACCGGCCAGCCTGGAAACCAGAGAAAAGCGTATCCCGCCTCCAACGAGTAAATCTTTGAAGGTGGACGAATCGTCCACCGAGGTTCCTGCCTTGGGAGAGAAAGGGCTTGTCTCTACCCTTCTCCCTACTGATCAGTTGGACGCGGCTGATCAGCCTGAGATCTAGCCGGATATAGCTATTGTATTGGTGGATCAGCCGGACGTGGCTGCTAAAGACGGATCGACCTTCAGCAGGGTGGTCGCTCAGCTGGTTTCTCAAATGCCATTATCTGTTAGATCCGCGCCTTTATCTTCGGGTTAGGATGCTGCGGGTTGGTGGACGTTCAATGAGTCCGTCCAACAGACAAGCAGTAGTTTTCCCCATCAAGAGAACTGACTCCCCCCCTTATGAGATAAGAACAAAGGATCAGCTTCAGCTTCTGCTGCTCTGCCAGTGGACTCAGACGATGAGTCTTCTACTGCCATTGCTAAAATGTCAAAGGCGGAACGAGAGAGGCTCAAGCAAGAGCTGTTCAAATGCTACCCTGAGTCCTACATAAAGGGCTTGAGGGGAGCATCGTCTGGATATGTGGGCTACATCTCTCAACTTGCTGCCGAGGTACATTGCGTTGCTGTTTTTATTTTGTACTTGTAACTTTTTGTTTTTTAACTCGTCTACTGACTCGTTTGATATTTGTTATTTCAGCTTCTTGCTCGCAGCATTGTAACTGAGGACTGGGTGAGAGAGCTTAGGATGGAGAATAAGCACCTCGTCCATCAAGCTACAATAATCCGACTGTCATATGTTGGAGACTAAGCACCGTCAATCTCGGGGAGCCTGGGAGAAACGGTCGGCCGAACAGGAATCCGACATCAAGAATTATCTCGTCAAGATCAACAAACTTCTGGAGGAGAAGAAGGAATGGCAACTGGCCATGAACACAGTTTCGGCCGAGCCAAAGGAGGAGAGGAATACTGCTGTCGTGGCCGCCACTCAGCTTAGAAGGGATAACCTCCTTCTAAGTGCTCATAACGATCGTCTGAAAGAGGAGGTGATCAAGGCTTTCAACGACGCCAAGCAGGCTCTTAATGAGGTCATTGAGACGTCCAAGGGCTGGGCCCTAAAGGCCTTTGAGATGCTGGTCGTGCCCGATGAAGTTCCTCGCTTTGCGCGACGCTTGCTCTTTCAGGAGAGCCTTTACAGCGCGATGGTGACAGCTGAGGACCCTCCTACCTTCCTTGATTCTTCAGACGAAGAGGTGGAGGATGAAGAAGAGTCTCCCAAGAACGGCCAGGAAATCCCCGAGGACCAACCCTCCGGCCATGATACTCCTCATGCTGAATAGGGTGCCTAGCTTTAGGCTTATTTTTCTATGTATCTTGGCTGATTGCCATCTCTTGTAGCTTGGTTCTTCTTTTCCATAGATCAGTTTGTAATCGTTTTGGACGAGTATTTAATGAACGACTTTTTGTTTAACAATATTTATCTATGGTCTGATCATCAAAACACTTGCTGAAGTATGCTAAGTTAAAGCAGCTCGTCTTAAGACTGATGGATTAACAAACTTGTCTTACAACTTGGACGACTTTCGAACTTTAAATAAATAAGCACAAGTAGAAATAAGACCCGTCCTAGACTATGGACGATCTTTAAATTTTACTTAAATTAGCATCAAGTATGAATGATGCTCGTCCTAGACTCTGGACGACCTGCAAACTTAAATAAGCAAAGTATGAATGGGACTCGTCCTAGACTATGGACGATCTTCGAACTTTACTCAAATAAGCTTGAAGTGTAAATGAGGCTCGTCCTAGATTCTGGACGACCTTCGAACTAGACTCGTCCTAGAAGTTCAAGGGCTTAGTCATCTCCCCCCCTTCTTGTACTTAGTTCGTCCTGGCATTCCGGACGAGCTTTGCACTAAGAAGGAGAGCGGCCATCATAGGCCGAGCCAACGTAAAATTCTCATTTAAGGCGAGCTTGGATATTTTTGCATATGTAATCCTTGTATTTTGCTGTTTATGAGCATACCATGTTCTGGCCGGCTTCCTTGAGGAAGCAACGCTTGTCTTGCAGTGTTGAGCCCTTACTAGGGCCTTTACTACTTAGCTGACCTTGCATTTGAAAGTAAGATACCTTTACTAAGGCGTGCTTATTTGTGGTCGGCTTCCTTTTAGGAGACCACGATGTTTCTCTTACTAGAGATTATCACTATTTGTCTAACCAGATATGTAATCTACTTTTCTTTGGGTTTATTACATGTTGGTCGGTCTCCTTGAGGAAGCAATGTGCGTCAGAAGAATGTTTATCCCTTGTTGAGTTGACTCATTCTTTTAGTTTGTTCTTGGTCGTTCGTTGTTTTCTTCAATTTTATTTAAGTTAATGTCACTTTTGGGCCACTAGGCTAACTAGTGGTAAAAATGCCCCAAAGTGAATGACTTTAGTGAAGATAAAAAAACAATACGGATATAGGGAGAGAGCATAAAATTGTATTATATGAATTTTGCTTGGCTGAGTACCAAGGTACATGTATACATTTCTAATTCTCTTTTTTGTGTCGTGGCACATGTTGGGATTACAAACTACTTAGTATTGTTG
Organism: Beta corolliflora; assembly: GCA_947648045.1. Classification (NCBI taxonomy): domain Eukaryota; kingdom Viridiplantae; phylum Streptophyta; class Magnoliopsida; order Caryophyllales; family Amaranthaceae; genus Beta; species Beta corolliflora. The sequence goes on from CANSZD010000386.1 coordinate 70,735, forward strand.
GCGATTATCTAAATCAGACGTGGTACTTCTTCAGTGTGTCTGAGTTCCAAGTGCGTTGTATTGGACGTCCATCCATATCTTGGAGACGAAAAGTTCCACTTCGCACTTCATGGAATATCAGATAGGGCCCTTCCCAATTTGGTGTCACCTTACCCAGCTCCTTAGCTCGTCCAACAACCTCCATCTTCCTCAGAACCAAGTTCCCTACTTTGAGTGGTCGTCTAGCGACTCTCTTGTTAAAGTCTCAAGCCATTCACAGCTTGTGCAATTGCATTCTCAATAGTGCATTTCCCCTTTACCTCTGGTACTTCGTCCAAGGCAGTGGGCAAGGCGGCCCAATTGGCTTCTTCTGTGTACAACATGACTCGCAGGGTGGGTTATTCAATCTCAATGGGTAAGACGGCTTTAGTTCCATTGACCAACATGAAAGGTGTCTCACCTGTAGAGTTCTTGGCCGTGGTTCTAATGGACCATAACACCAGTTGTAGTTCTTCAACCCATAGCCCCTTGACATTGTCCAACTTCCTTTTGATGCCGTTTGATAGGATCTTGTTGAATGACTCTACTTACCCATTGGCTTGTGGGTGGGTGACTGCAGCAAAGTGAGCTATGATTTCTCTTTCTGCTAACCAATCTTTCAGTTTTGGTGTTTCAAACTGTGGACCATTGTCAAAAACGATGGACTGCGGCATGCCGAATCGGGTTATGATATTCTTCCAAATAAAGCCCTTGACGTCATTCGTCGTTATACCCGATATTGCTTCAGCTTTTACCCATTTAGTGAAGTAGTCCACAGCCACAATTTCAAACTTCTTATGTCCAGCGGCCACAGGGAAGGGTCCCAGAATGTCCATGCCCCATTTGGCAAAGGGAAGTAGGAACAAGATGGGAGTTAGGTAGTTGGACAGCTTCTGATGGAAGTTTCCATGTTTCTGACAACTGTCACACTTTTTTGCATAAGCAAGAGCATCTTCTTTTAATGTAGGCCAATAATACCTAGTCCTTAAGGCCTTTTCTCCCAAGGCTCTTCCCCCAATGTTAGATGCATAAGCTCCTTCATGGAGTTCTTTCAGCACTTTCAGTCTATCTACTTTAGTAATACACTTTAGAAGAGGACGATTGAATGATTTCTTGTACAAAGTTTCATCCCACAACTCCAGCCATTTGTCCATGGCCTTGACGTATTTGGCCTCCACCGGGTCTGAAGGTAATTGACCTGTTTTCTTATAATTTATAATGGGCTCCATCCATACCGCCCCTCGACTAAGAAACATTACATGCTCTTGATCAATACTCTTTTTTGGTTTAACTTCCCAAAATACTGTTCTTGGTGCATCATAGTCAGCTGAGCTGGCCAATTTTGAGAGAGACTCAGCTTGATGATTTTCTGACCTTGGTACTTGGTAGAGAACAAATCGCTTTAAGGGCTCATTCTCATCCTTAATCAGACGCATATATTTGCTCATTGATTCTTCTTTGCATTCAAAATCTCCATTGACCTGTCTGACGACTAAGAGAGAGTCCGATTTGGCCTCAATATCTAAAGCCCCAGCTGCCTTAGACATCTTGATCCCAGCCAGAAGTGCCTCATACTCAGCTTCATTGTTGGATGCCTGGAACTGGAACCTTAGTGCATATTCAAATTTATCTCCCTCTGGAGATTGACAAATGATTCCTGCCCCACATCCATTGACAGTGGACAATCCATCTACCATGAGCGTCCAGTGCCTCCTTCCTTCAGCCGGATCAGATATTGGCTCCGTAGTTGGCCAAGTAAGCTCAACTATAAAATCTGCCAATGCTTGCCCCATGATAGCTTTCCTTGGCTCAAAAGTTATGTTAAACATGTTCAATTCAATAGCCCACTTCAGCATCCATCCAGCAACTTCAATCTTTTGTAAAACTTGCTTCACAGGTTGGTCTGTATAAACTAGTATACTGTGAGCCAAGAAATAAGGTCTCAAGTTCCTGCTGGCCATGACCGTGCCAACCCAAACTTCTCGACCGGTGTGTATCTATATTTCGCGTCCTTGAGCACAGGACTTACAAAGTATATTGGGATTTGCACTGACTCCCTTTCGGCCAGTAGAACAACACTCATGGCTTGAGAAGACACAACCAAGTATACAAACAATTTTCCCCCCTCGGCTGGACTGACCAACCTAGGCAACTGGCGAAGATGATCCTTGACTTGCTGAAGTGCTTGCTCAGCTTCTGCTATCCATTCAAACTTAGCTTTCTTCTTAATTGTGGCGAAAAGATGATGGCACTTGTCACCTGACTTAGACAAGAAATGTCCAAGGGCCGCTAGGCAGCCCGTAAGACGCTGCACTTCTTTGATCTTAAACGGAGACTTCATGTCTAGAATTGCTTGGGTATTTTCATGATTTGCTTCTATTCCCCTCTGATCCACTAGGAAGCCGAAGAACTTCCCAGCCAAGACGCGAAAAACACATTTTTTGGGGTTCAATTTCAGCTTGTACTTTCTGAGTGTTTCAAAAGTTTCTCTCAAATCACCAACATGGTCTTCTTCTTACCGACTCTTTACTATCATATCATCTATGTATGCTTCCATGTTCCCTCGCAATTGTTGCTGAAAGACAGTGTTGATCAGTCTTTGGAAGGTGGCCGGCATATTCGTGAGGCCAAAAGGCAGCCTCAGCCAACCCTTTCTCTGTAATGAAGGACGTTTTGTCCTGGTCCTCCGGCCACATGGGGATTTGATGAAATCCTGAATAAGCGTCCATGAAGCTCAGCAAAGCATGACTAGCCGTGGAATCCACTAGCCTTAGGACATGCCTTGTTGAGATCAGTGCAGTACACACACATTCTCCATGTGTCATTGGGCTTTGGTACCATGACCACATTAGCTATCCATTCTGGATAGTAAGTTTCTCTTATTAATCGGGATTCCAACAACTTCTGTACTTCTTGGTCGACCGCATGGTTTCTCTTCTTATGCCGACTGGCTTTAAGCTCGGATCAACATTTAGCCGGTGGACGACTATCTCTGGATCAATTCCAGGCATCTCCTCGACACTATAGTCAAACACATCACTAGTAGAAAACCTCAATTGCTCCGGTTTTTTAGGCCCCAAATGCTCCGTATTTCACGCGTAGCAGACGCCATACGAGCATTTGAGACTCTTACAAATGCTCCGGTTTTCCTTAAAACCCGGAGCATTTGTGCTACCAACTCCTCCGGTTTTTAAGGAAAACCGGAGCATTTGAGGCCCAAAAAAATTTGAAAAAATATATTTTTTTTTGCCTTTTTTTATTCTGAATTAATGTACAATCAGTTACATATACATAAAAGTTCCATTTCAATTATTTTTCTTCCTAAACTGAAGCACAATCATAGATTGAACTATTACGAAGCAAACTACACTCCCGTTTGATTCAGACATTGTACATAACTTGCATCTCATGCAAGATGTGCTCATTCCGGACCAAACTACAGAAAATTAGGGCACTGTACATAACTTGCATCTCATACAAGATGTGCTCATTAACTTACGTGAATGAGACCCTTAGACTAAATAATCTTAATCATCGCACTGCAAAAAGGAAAAAAAGACTATAACATGATGCAGCTCCTAATACTAAAACATTTTTTTCCTCAAATCAAGCAAAACAAATGAATAGGTGTGACTATAAAATGACCAGCAAGGATTCAAGGACATCATTAAGCTCAAAGTTCAAAAGCGCCTGCTTATTAAGCTCAGAGAGAAGAAGAGAACAAAAAAGATGTACAAGACCAAGAATGCTCAGCTCCATCATTGCGGCCATCACCATTGGTACTGTCCCCAGCAATAGTAGCTTTGGGAGCTGACGATCCCTCCAACTACATGGCAATTATTGTACACTATTAAAGCACATATATACACTATGTATTGATTATTAGTAGATCTAAAAAAATATGTTAATATCAATGTTTCATCAGGAATCTCAGATAATAAGTCGAGTCATTCAATTCAATTTCACTACAGATATACTACCAATGTCTCGTAATATAATATATGCTCATTCAATTATTTATATGTTCACCGACAATTATTTAAAGAAAAATATACTTCCTCCATTTTTTTAGACGCTATAGTTTGACTTTCATAGTTGCCAAGGCGCTAATGTTGACTATTAATATCTCTAATTTTTTATTTGTAAATATTTTGAAAAGTTGATACTGTGCAAATACACATTTTAATTTTAACGACATATTACATGAGTCAAGAAGGTGGTGAGCATGACATGGTTGGAACGATCATCCGCTAGTTCCAAGCTTTGAGGAAACTTGTAAATTTATAGTAGCGTTTTCATGGTGGTGGTTATTGGAATGAATGAAAGACATGTGGAGGTCATACTTTAAAAAATAGTAGTTGCTTCTGGTATGATCTATTTTCATGCTAATTAATGGTCTTTTACTCTTTTTTCTTCACTTGGAAAGATAGGAAACAAAGAGCTGAGAAAGATTGAGTTTCTTTAACTAGTAATGATAAACCCCTTGAAAGTAATTTTGGAATATTTAGTACACACACGCAAGCACTTTGATATATACTATTTTTATATATAAAAAAGTCAGAAAGTACTATGTGCATTTTCTCACATTCTGCCGAGCAAGAGCATAAAATTCCTTTATAAGTCATTAACACTTCAATCATAAACATCCACGTAATTATGAGATGAAACAAAATCTGACAAAGGAATTACGTCAACTTCAAGTTCCCACAGACCACCAAAATAACACAAACATTAGCCCAATATTACGATGGGAAGCATAACTGCCATTCCAAAGAAATTTTTAATACAATTGGACATTAAATTAATGAATAGTTGTGACTACCAAATGACCAGCAAGGAGTCAAGGACATACTTTCTGAGATTAGATTATAAAAAATTTCAATATGGAAGGATTCAGCAATTTTCAATAAGATGTCACCACTACCCCAAAAGACGGTGAATATACTAGACCTTTTCAGAAGTAGGTATCATACCACATTACATAAAACCAAAGCAGCGGAAAGGAAGGCTGGTACCTGTTGGGAGCTTGTCAACATTCTTCTTTGGTCTTTCAGTGCTTCATAACTCTAACCTAGGTTAACCTCTGGCTGAACATTATGGAGCCGGGCACTCGCTCTAGTCACAGTTAATGTTTGAACAACAGGAGTTTGTTGTAGAACAGAGCTCCCATAATCATCAGGCATTTGAGTAGGGCCGCCTTGAGCAGCAATCTTATCGCAGAATGCCATAAGTGCAGGGTCCATCTGAGATAGCATTCCTTACACCTACAGAACATACCAATGACATACAACTGATAATCAATTAACAAGCTCCATACAGACAAGGTAAACACAATGGAGAAGTAACTAGAGACGCAAAAGAAAGTAGCATACTGCATCTCGAAGCTCATCAGCTCTAATGAAGATCCTAGTCCATTATGTACCTGATAAGCACATGGATACATGTAGTCAGTATAGGGATATCAAATTCCTTCAAACCTAGGAAAGTTTCAATTACTTAGTACAACTTATCCGCTAAACACCCTTGAAAGTATTGATGGATGACAGCCCTCTTATGAGTCTACAACACCATCATATTTTTTTTTTGTTTTAAGGCCCAGATTATTTTGCGAGTTATGACATTCAGATTTCAGATCCATCCACAAATCAGTCTCTACAATTGTTCATGATTTTGGTCACTATTAGGAACTTCAAGGCATTGTCCCATTAGTATATTTCATACAAAATGGAGGACTGTAGATCTCGAATCAGATCATAATTATAAAGGCAATGACCAACACGTACATCTCGGGAAAAAAAAGTGGAGTAAGGACCCATCTAGGAGGCAATGCTCAGTGGGTATGCATCATTTAGGGAAAAAAATAGTTGAATAGGCTACACACCTTGCATTGCTTAAGATTATATCAACAGCATGGAGGAAAGCAGAACTTTATATATACTGGCCAGAATCTACCCGTTGAAGCAGTGTAGCCACATCCATAGGATTTTGGATTGTCGAGCATTAATTTGGAGCATCTTCATCTGTAAGTGGCTAATGGAAGGCACTATAACATTTATCATATAGGATCCTGCACAAAATTGTAAGCTAGCATTATTATTGGTTCAAAATTGTAAAAACAAAGATTCTGAAACGTAAGGAGCATCAGATCTTGACATGTTCACCACCATTTTTCTCAACACAATAAATCAATTATAGTATTTAACATGCAACTTGATAACATTATACTAGTTTTCTAGTAATTGAGCATTAAACAATCATTTTGATTGTTGTACAACATTTATATCAATTAAAAGACCTTAAATCATCTTTTCTGCTCTGATACTGATTAACAAAATCAAACAAATTTTACTTCTGAAGTTCATCATGATTAGCTACGCCACATAATCCAATCAAATAAAAAAGCATGAGGGTTCAATATAAATGGACTACTATTACACTAAACTATAAATGCAATGAACAATAAATAAAAATCACAAATTGCTAAATTATCATGAAACAACAAATGGAAGAGGGGTGAAACTAGAGGACTTGGGAGTACAGTCGATAGGAATAAGAACAAAAACAAAAACCTGTTCAGCAAAATAAAACGAAAACAAATTAATTTATCTAATCTTGGATGAATTTTGTTAAATGAAAGATGGAAAACTGAAGAAAATTACAGAATTCTAAGCAATAAATCGCAGCACAGCTAGCCATCAACATAAAAAAAAACACAAACAATGGAGAAATTCGGGCAAAATAAGGCATATTAGAAAATCCCTATTTCGATTTCTAGGGTTCTATCAACCAAATCAATCAAAAATCGAAAAAAGAAAACAAGTTCGTAGCCACTTACTTGTTTTATGAAGAACGGGACGATTCGAAGCTTTGGCGGCTCACGGCGGCACCACCACCACCACAAGATCACTAAAAGCAGCAGCAAAAGAGGAAAGAGATTAAAACTTCCAAAAAATAACATCAACATCATATTCAAAGCACAAATAACGAAGTAATTAACAAGAGAAAACAAATCAAAACTTTAGCAGAGAGAGAAAATACGGAGAGTGAGTTGAAAATCCTGACTCGCTAAGAAAATGTTGGCTTTGGTGTTGTTGGCGTTGGTGGTGGTGGCCGTTGGCGTTGGTGTGCGAAGAGAAGGGAAAAGGGAGAGAGAGAGCAACCGAGTGAGAGAGAGTTCAAACCTTAATAATTTTCCTGGGTTTGTTCTTCGTGTTCGAAATGAGAGAAGGCAATAGGAGAGAGAATGTGTGAGGTTGAGAGATGATCAGAAGAATAGAAGAGAGAGGTTAAGTGGGAACGCGGGTGTGTGAAAAACTTACCTGGCAAAATAAACTTAAACTGCTCCGATTTATTAGCAAACAGAGCATTTGTTTATAAATGCTCCGATTTATTAAATTAACTTGAGCATTTGTACTAATTTTTATATTTTCCTTTTCAGATGATTTTCTAAATGCTACGTTTATACAATAACCGGAGCATTTGTTAAGTAGCAAAAGAAGTTTTTTGCACTAGTGCATCTTGAAATTCCTTCAGTAAATTTATCAAAATGGCCCCCAACTCTGTGGTGAGGGACGATCCAATCTTCAAAGTCCTTTCTAGACGAGCTTCATCCAAATAAACATCTTCCGGGGCCTCCACAGGCTCTGGACGTTCAAGTGCCACGCCCATGATGGCCATCACTTCTCCACACGAGGGTTGTTCTTCTTTGACGGGCACATACTTTCTTTTCTTGCCGGGAAGGTTTTCGGACGTTTTCCTTATGGGAGCAACCTGCGTCTGAGGACTTTCAATTGTCATTTTCAGAGAGGCCACTTGGTCTTTCACAATCTCGACCGTTTTCCCTTCGCCAGCTACCTTCGTCTGGTTTTGCTTCTCTGCTTTCCAAGATGATGGTTTCAAAGTGGTTAGGTAACATTCTCTGGCCGCCTGCTGGTCTCCATACCAGGAACCAATTTGACCACCATCACATTCAAACTTCATGAGCATCAAGTCAGTAACTATCACTGCCTTAACATGATTCAGAGTTGGCCGTCCAAGAATGACATTGTAAGCTGTCAAGTCTCGGACGACTAAGAACTTAATGAACAAAGTCTGGGAAGCATCCTTCTCTCCAACTCGGACGGGTAAAGTAACTGTTCCCATAGGGTGAATAATTCCTGCCCCAAACCCAATGATTGGATGGTGGATGGGAACTAAGTTCTTTTCATCAAACTTCAACCTGGACAGTGTCAATTAAAATTCTTCTTACTCTCAAGTTCGCAATCTTCATCTCCACAACCAAAGGGTCATCATGAGGAGTTTTCAACTTCCCCCGATCTTGCTCACTAACGACCACTTTAGGGAAGGGCTCAACCTTTGTCTGATCAGTTAGTGAGACTTGGTCGAGCTCCATAAGGTAGTTTTTGTGCCCTCTATTGGTTGGTCCTCCAGCGGCAAATCAGAACAACATCCTCGTAAGTGCTCTCACTTTCCTTCTTCTTGCTCTAACGATCATCCTTCCTCTGAAACTTCCTTCCCCCTTGGGAGTAAGTATGAGTTCATCTTTCCTTTTCGGGATAAATCCTCCAAAGCCCTCTTAAGGTGTTTACATGCATTAGTCTCATGACCACTCTCCTTATGTAAATGACAGTACTTGCTTTTTTCCCTATTCCTGTAAGAAGTCTTCATTTCAGCTTGAGCCTTTAGCTCATATGGAGTATTGGTCTATGCTAAATTCTATGGGATCAGCTGAAGATTCAAATTCTTTCCTCTTTCCTCGCCTAGACGAAGTGGTTGTGGAGATTATTGCCTAAGTCTCAGCCTTTTTAGGATTGCTCTTTTGGCCTGAGCTACCTCTTAAGGCTTCCTGGACTCAGGATGCTTGGCCTCAGCACAAACTTCCGTGGCATGTATGAATGCTTCAGCTTCATTCAAGGCTTCCGCAAGAGTGGTGATTTTCTTCTTAATAAGATCAAACTTATAACTTCCTAGCCGTAGCCCCCCAGATGAAGGCGTCGAAGGCCACACCAGCATTAAGATGTTAAATCTGCAGGGCTTCTAGATTGAACCTCTTAACAAAACTTCTAAGGGCTTCTTTTGGTCCTTGGATGACCTTGCCCAAATGCATGCTCGTTTTATGCTCTTGCCGATTGGCAACAAAGTGACTAGTAAATGAGTAACTGAGTTCAATGAAATTATTGACTGAATTTAGGGGGAGATTGTTAAATCACTTCTGAGCTACTCCCTTCAAAGTAGCCGATAAGTTCTTGCACCAAGTAGCATCATCTACTGCTTGGACGTACATCTGATGCTTATAAGCGGAGAGATGATCATCTGGATCAGGCGTTCCATCAAACGACTCTATGGTAGGGAGTTTAACCATTGGAAAGGGGGGCGCCTCCATGATCCTGGCCGAGAAAGGGGTTGGCCAGTTGATCCGGAGGGCTCCCAGCTGTCCCTCAATGGGTATAAACTCCTTACGATACTCCTTCAACACGGGATTACATGAAGTGTTTGCAGGGGCTGCACGCCGATAAACCATTGGTTGCACCACCGTTTTCTCTTGTCTTGGACGAACAAGAGAAGCGCCAAGACTTTTTTCTTCAGTTCTGGATGGTAATCTCAAAGGGAAATCTCTCAAATACGGTGTAGATCCTATGGCCGACCGTTGTAATGCACCAGCTTTCTTTGCCTCTAAGTATTCCATGGCATTTGTTTCCATCCTATGCCCATTTCGACAAACATTATCCTGGGTCCTGACCAATAAGATCCAGTCCATCTTCCTTCGCTGCTCTCTACCTTCTTGCTGTCTTTCTCTGGCTGTTCTCCTAGAGGGTTCCTGACGATCAGGTCGACTTGGACCTAGAAGATTCTCCTGAGAATGCCCTCTAAGAGGAACTGGACGGTTAGCAGGTGGATCTAGATTAACTTGAAAAAACAACATATTGTTCTTGATTTGTTCCTGGACGACTGCTGCCATCTTAGTCTGAAAGTCATTCAGGACGTTTTCAAAGTGAGCAGCAGTCACTGGACGTTCGAGATTTTCCTGCATGACAGGTTCATGGCTCTGACCAGGAACATTGACAATGAACGGAGGTCTATCCCTCCCTCGAGGTGGTCTCTCATCGTCTACGCTATCCTCAACTCGAATCTGAAAACTTCGATTCCTTGCAACATTGGACGAGTTACAATTAGTCATCGTTGCGTCTCCCCACAGACGACGCCAAATGTTTAGTCTCCTTGGCTGGCACGTAAACTATTATCCCTCAAGATGTTCTTCAAATTGAGACTTGTGCAACAATGTCCAAATCAGGTAACTCCGATCCTGAGCTCCGTTCCCAAACCTGTAAAAAAGGGACCCACCCTGGAGGTTTGGGTGGTGGTTCCCCCTTCGAAGCTTAAGTCAAGTATCTGAAGTGTAAAGGGAAAGTAGAGGTAGAGAGAGAAAGTGAGAGAGAATTTTGACAGAATAAGGGCACATTGCTCAATGAATTACCTTTCTCCTGATTTCAAGGGGACTATTCATAGTGTTTGGGGTCTGATTGCTGCCTTTTGAAGTTACCCTAAATTGAGGGCACTTGATTGGCTAGGCAATCAGAATGTGACACGTGGCATGCGTTGATTGGGAGTTGATCATCAACAAATCATATGCAGCCATTTAATTGGGATTTGGGCCCTGAATATTCTTCAGGCCAAAAGGTGGGCTTTTATTCCTTTTACAGTAAAAGCTTAGGATTTTAACCATTCGTTTACTCCTTTTGATGGGACATGTGGATGATCTTGATGGATCCAGGTGTCCCCAGGAGAGCCGTCGATTATTTAGGCTACAACAAAGGGGATTCATGAATATATGAAACGAGTTGATTATGTGTGATGTTTCAATAATTATTCGATCATTTTAGTATTTCCTATTGTTTGTAGTTATTGCTTGTCAATTTCTTTGGCTAAACTTGATTGATTAAGTTAGACAATGTTAGATTATGCCCCATGAGGTATAAATCTGATGTCTAAGCTTACAACAATAGGTAGAACTATTTTTGGTAAATTGCACGAGCCTGTTAGATTGGTGTTTTAAGGGAGACATCGGTCCGAGAGAACTTATTTGCCCTAAATAGTTTTGTTCAGTTAATTGTTGCCTATTTTATATTTTCAACCCTGACATGCATTCATGATGAACCAGTGCCCTAGATCTTTTTATTTTCATTTTCCCTAGAAATTAGTTTAGCGCCTTTCATCATAGAGTTACACAAATTTGTTAAAAATGAGGTAATTACTCCAAATAGTGATACCAAATGGGCTGGAGGTAATCATTTCAAATAATGGTACCAAAGGAAGGTTAAGGTAATCACTCTTAATTAGTAATATTCATTAAGGGTTAAGGTTATGGTAATCACTTTAATTAGTGGTACCAATTAAGGATCAGGTTCAGATAATTACTTAGTGATTAAACAAGAATTAAGGTTGGGGTAATCACTTTCAATTAGCGATAAAATAGGTTGAGGTAATAACTCCAATTAGTGATGCCAATTTTGTCTATTGGATTAGATCTTAAAAGATCGAAGAGATTTACTTCTGAATTGAAGGCTTTTATATTGATAAGAAATAATCTTATTTCAAGAATATTAATTCATTTTGTGTATAATGATCAATTTGAAATGAAACTTGGAGGTTATGTGTTTAGCTTAGCAGAATTTGGCAATTTAAAATGAGACACATGAAATGGCCTAAAATCGATTAGGAGTTGCATAATTACTTATCTATTTATGTCAAATTATATAATGGATCCATTTCAAGCTTATGAAAAACAATAAAAAATATAAATGTAAGATGGACCATCATACAATTTAACTTAACTAGATTAGCAACTTTCTCTCTTAATTAAGATTGGGTCATTAATTCATATACTATGAGATATTTGGCCCAACATGCAATATTCTCAACATTAGTTGCTCATTTTATTCAAAAGAAATGACTTGTGGATTATTTATTACTCCCTCCGTCCCAGAATACTCTTGACACTTATCAGGACACGTAGTTTTAGATGATAAGTTATTGTTTGGTTATCAATTGTTATTTTATTGAAAAGTAGATGTGATAGGAGTTAGTAAGTAGTAAAAGTAGTATTATTTTATTTGGTGGAGAGAGAGTGTGGGCCAATGGTTAGAGTTGGTAGGTAGTATGAGTGGTATTATTTTCTTTGGAGGCGAAAGAGTGTGGGCTAATGGTTAAAAGGTAGAAGGATTAAAATAATAGTGGGCCATATCCAAAAATAGAAGTGTAAAGAGTATTCTAAAACAGATGAAAAAGGAAAGTGTAAAGAGTATTATGGGACAGAGGGAGTAAAATCATGCATAAAGGTAACACCCCCAAAATCCATACACGTCTAAACTACGTTGCATCGACTTTGGGAGTGTTACCGCCGCGGTGAAACGCAAGGCTTTTTGAAATTAAAGCATTAACTTACTCTTTATTATGAAAACTAAATTGCAGCGGAAATAAAATGTTAACTTAACTACAACTCGGGCATCACCATTGACCCCTTTTTATTTAAAACCACTAACTAAGTTTATCATAAACAAACTCTAGAAGGTTCAACCAAAACACTTTAAAAGTTTATAAACCAAAGAGTATCCCCCGTATGCCCGAACTCATGCAGCTACATCAGCATACCTAATCTGCTCCCCATTGAAATATCAATGGTTCATCACAGGTCAACAAGCAAACACAAATAACCAACAATCAGCTATGCTTAGTACATACTTAAACAGTTAAATAATACACTAAGCATAATCAAAATAATAAGAATCATTCCTAGACATTAATCCTTAATAGACTACTTGGTCTATTAGATGGAATATAAATGCGGTTCCGTTCCACTTCACACCCGTCACCTTAGTATGCATACCCCCAAGATCGTACAGAACCTTCCGCCTACTTGAGTTATCAAAATTTATAAGGACCCTACTATCGTCATAGTAGGCCTGCGTAGGAGTGTAGAAAATCTCCCACACTCCCCCCATTGTTCATTACTTGTAGGGAGTCCGACTACAAGTTTATTGTCAATTATCCATCTTAGTGATACTCATTCATACAACATTAAGCATATGACTATTTAATTTTCATTCTTAGGTACATTGCCTAATTCTTTAGATTAAGTAACCTCTTGTAACATCCTTGCTGCAACAACAAATTATAAGATTTCAATCCAATTCTTATTTCATGCTTGTGATACGATAGAATTACGCATTCCAATAATAATTCATTCCAATTCACAAGTCATACAACAAGGAAATACATATAGATTTCCAATCGATTTCATGTTACCAAACAATCTCATCAATCATAACCATACAATAGTTCCCTATCATGGTTCTAGGTTCATAACAGAGAATCTTCGCTGACTACTTGTATGAGATTGTTTGGTAACATGAAATGTTACCAAAGAATTCATAACTTAAACATGATACTAACGCATCTAATTAAACTTGTACGCGTACGTACCTTGTAACAGAGAATCTTCGCTGACTACTTAAACGTTCCGCTTATGAAATTGGGACCTAATTGAATAATAAAAGTATTTCAGTGCTAAGTCCTTGATATTATTAAGAAAAAAAACAGCATAACTATGTAAAACATAGTGTTTGGAATAATAAAAATAACCAATCTTGTTTATTAAACTTTCTTTTCATAAACTTTATTGAAACTAACAAATTTAGGAACTAATAATAAAGTGTTTGCAAATCTGATTTTTTTTAAACTTATATTATACTTGTTCATAACAACAAAAATCTAAACTAGTACATGTAAGTATTATAAAATAGAGTTGAGTAATAAAATCATCCTAAGAACTAATAGTATAATCATAAATCTGGTTTCTTTTAACTTATAATATGCTTTGTTTACAACAACGAAACTTAAACAATTATATATACAAGTATTATAAAAATCAGATTTGAGAAATAAAATTATCATAAGAACTAAAATTATAATTATAAATCTGATTTCTTTTACTTATTCTCTACTCTATTTATAATCAAAAAACTTAATCAAAGATACATAAGAATAACAAAATCAGATTTTACAATGTAATTTAAAGTAGAAAAGAAGAGGAGTCTTTTTTTTTGTAGTATACCGGAGGGTGCACCACCAACGGCCACCACCCGCGGGCAAACGCGCGACCACCACCCGTGGCTGAACCACCGGCGAGCCACGTACGACACACGACAGTGCTCGACTCCTAGCCTCCCGCGACTGACGTGCCGCACCAGCCCACGCGAACTTCAACGAACAGCACCACTCGAACTTTCTCACTCGAGCACCACCAGACACGAACCCGAGTCCATGCGACCTCCGGCGGAAAATTCCGGACGGCGTAGAAGAGGGCCGAATAGCACAGGTTAGAGAGAGAGGAGAGGAGATAGAAGATTTCATGGAAGAGGAGAGGCGAAATAATGTGGAAGAGGAGAGGAGAGAAAATCTTTTGGGTAAAAAAAAAACGGCTGACTTGAAGTAATGAATAGGGTTTTATTTTTTTTTCTTTTTCTTATTTATACTTTTTTTTAAGTTACCTTTTGATTATTTATTTTTTTATTTTTAGTAGGTTTTTTAGTGTTCAATGTCGAAGAAGGACTTTAAATAAACTAATAATTTTGTTTCTTCTAATTTAAAATAAAAAAAAAAAAAAAAAAACAAAGGTTGACTTATTTAAAACAATTTTTTCTTGAATTTATTTTCCAAATGAAATTCCTATTTATTATTTTATTTATTTGGAAAACAAAACAAAACCGAATTATAGTATAATTAGGTACAAAAAGTAGGTTGTATAGTTAAATTATAATTGTAGGCTTACTCAAACTATATGTTTCTGTGAATAATATTATTCGTTTAATAAAAATACTTTCAACCTTACTCTTTATATTTTCTTATTTATAAAAATAAAATAACTCCCAAAAATACGGAGTATTACAGGCTTCCCCCCTTAAAGGAAGTTTCATCCCGAAACTTTGAGGTGGCCAGTCTTAACGACGATCTTTTTGCACTTCTAAATCTCATATTATTTCACAATCGTTTTCTAAATTTCGCAAGTCACATAAGCGATAAATACACATAAATAACATACTTAACAGACTTTAGCAAACTTTAGGGTGGAAGCGCGAAATTCTATCGCATTTTTCCCCACTTAAAAGAAAAGTTACGTCCCCGTAACTCACCAACCTCTGGAAAGAGCTTAGGGTACTTCAGACGCATCGCATCTTCTGCTTCCCATGTGGCTTTTTCAGTTTTCTGATTTCTCCACAACATCTTCACGATTTTGACGTCCTTATTCCTCGTACTATGCACATTATGGTCTAGGATCTTGATGGTATTCTCCTCATAGGACAAGGTTTCGTTTAACTCGACGGTCTCGGGTTCTAGGACATGCGATTCGTTAGGTACGTATTTCCGAAGTTGGGATACGTGAAACACGTTGTGGACCCTTTCTAACTCGTTGGGCAATTCTAAGCGATAAGCCACTTTGCCTACTCGTGCCAAAATCTCGTATGGTCCTATGAACTTAGGACTTAGTTTTCCTTTCTTTCCAAATCGCATCACTCCTTTCATTGGGGACACCTTAAGCAGCACTTTTTTACCAACTTCATAATTCTCTTCCCTTCGCTTCTGATCCACATAGGATTTTTTTTGTCCTGTGCAGCCCTAATTTTCTCTTAAATGACTTGTACTTGATCAACAATATCTTGAATTATTTCAGGACCTAACACCACAGTCTCACTAATGTCGTTCCAACATAATGGACTCCGACACTTTCTCCCATATAGTGCTTCGAATGGGGCCATTTTAATACTAGCATGATAACTGTTGTTGTATGAGAACTCTATGAGGTCCAAATGGTCTTCCCATGATCCCTGGTGTTCTAAGGCACAGGCTCTTAACATGTCTTCCAAAGGTCTGGATGGTTCTTTCTGTTTGACGGTCTGTAGCTGGGTGGAAGGTTGTACTCATCAATAGCTCACTACCAAATGCTTCCTGGACCTTTATCCAGAAATTCGAAAGGAATCGCGAATCCCTATCATATACTATACTTGCGGGTACTCCATGCAATAGAATGACATGTTTAACGTATGCTTTGGCTTGGGCTTCCATACTCCACGTGTCTTTCATGGGTGTGAACCTCGTAGTCTTGGTTAATCTGTCCACTATCACCCATATTGTGTGATTGCCTCCCCGACTCCTAGGTAAGGCTACGACGAAGTCCATGGATATCGAATCCCACTTCCAGGTTGGAATGTCTAGAGGTTGGATTTTACCTTGAGGTCTCTTGTATTCACTCTTAACCTTCTGACACGTCAGACATTTGGAAACAAACCTCGGCTATTGCCCTCTTCATTTCAGGCCACCAAAACATCTTTTTGAGGTCCTTATATAACTTATCCCCCCCTCGGTGGACGAAATAGTTTGCGGTACACACCATCGACCCATGTAGTGAATACTCCTATCTTCATGGATTTCAAACCCTTCTGCTTTTCCCTCCTTATGTTTTGCTTTGACCCGCTCAAGTTTCACATCCCCAGGCTAACCTCTCTTACTTCATCTAAGAATTTAGGCTGGATGGTTAGGGCACTCAATAACTTTTCCACTTCCCCTTCATCAGCCACTTCAATCCGGAGTTTAGAAAATTCTTCATAAAGTTTGTCGGCAACTACCAAGGTGTTCAGGCTATGGCTAGATTTGCGACTCAATGCATCAGCAACAACGTTTGCTTTACCCTCATGATATTGAATGTCTAAGTCATAGTCCTTAATGAGCTATAACCACATGCGCTGTCGCATATTAAGGTCTTTCTGGGTGAAGATGTATTTGAGGCTTTTGTGGTCGGTGAAAATTCTACAAGTCACCCCGTAAAGGTAATGTCTCCATATTTTTACGGCAAAAACAATCGCGGCCAACTCGAGGTCATGTGTTGAGAAATTAACCTCATATGGTTTTAGTTGACGGGACACATAAGCTATGACTTTCCCATTTTGCATAAGAACACAACCCAACCAATTCTTTGACGCATCACTATAGACATCATACCCCTCATTCGCGTTAGGCAAGGTTAGGGTATGTGCTGAAGTTAATCTCTCTTTGAGTGTTTGAAAGGCTTTCTCACTGTCCTCATTCCAGTTAAACTTGCAATCTTTCTTCATGGGCTTTGCTATTATTGAGATGTCTTTAACAAGCCTTCTATAATAACTCGCTAAACCCAAGAAACTTATGATATTTGTGACATTCTTTAGTGTAGGCCATTCACTCGCAACTTTTATCTTTGCAGGATCTACTGACACACCCTCCTTAGAGACGAAATGACCCAAAAATGACACTTTTTCTAACCAAAATTCACACTTCGAAAACTTTGCATACAGTTGGTTCTCCCTAATTGTCTGTCAAATAAGCCTCAAATGTCCCTCATGTTCCTCCTTGCTCCTTGAATAGATCAATATATCGTCTATGAACACGACTATGAATTTATCGAGGTAGGGTCGAAAAATCCTATTCATGAGGTCCATGAAAACAGCAGGTGCATTGGTTAACCCAAAAGGCATTAGGGTAAACTCATAGTGTCCATACCTAGTCCTGAAGGTAGATTTAGGTATATCTTGGTCAGCAATCCTCAATTGGTGGTAGCTAGACCTTAAGTTTATTTTAGAAAACATCCCTACACCCTGAAGTTGGTCAACCAAGTCATCTATCCTGGGTAATGGATATTTGTTTTTCACAGTGACATTGTTCAACTCACGGTAGTCTATACACAGCCTTAAACTACCATCCTTCTTCTTCACAAATAGGATAGGGGCTCCCCACGGTGACATACTAGGTCTAACGTACCCCTTCTCTAGCAGTTCTTCCAATTGGTTCTTCAACTCGTTCATTTCTGCTAGAGCCATTCGGTATGGGGCTTTTGAGATAGGTCCAGTTCCAGGTACTAGGTCAACAGTGAAGTCTACATCTCTCCTTGGCGGCATACCAGGTATTTCTTCAGGAAAAATATCCTGGAATTCTCTTACTATAGAAACATCCTCAGGTCTCAATGGATCATCCTCAACCCTTCTCACAAAACACATAAATAGAGGTCATCCTTTGTCTATATAACTCTTAAGTTGCAAGGAATTGATTAATTTAATCCCTGGTTCTCGAGGTATTCTCCTATATGACAGCCTTTTCCCCGAAGAGCCTCTCAATTCCTCCTTCTGTGCATCATAATCTATCTTAGCCTTGTACTTCCTAAGCCAATCCATTCCTAAAATGACATCTAGGTTCGATGAGTTAAACTCTATTAGATCGGAAGGAAAGAAGCCCTCCCCTATTTTCAGTGTGACATTTAGAAAGTTCTTAAAAAGATTAACAGTATCCCTACACGGAATAACTATAGGCACAAAAATTGACTCAAACTCGACCAGTTCTAGAGTTCTAACAGTTGTATGGGCAATAAAAGAAAGAGATGCTCCGGAATCGAACAATACTTTAACAGGAATTGAGTTGATAGAGAAAGTACCCGTGACAACATCTCTATGAGCTTCCTCTTTGCTAGTCGTCATCATATACAGCTTCCCATTGCCCTTATTATCATTGTTGTTGGTCACATGGTTCCCATTTGGTGCCTGATTATTTGCATTGGTTGGTGTTTTGGAGTAATTGGAGTTCCCTGACCCATTGGATGCATTTCCACCATTCCCATTCTCATTTCTAGCCTTGTCTCCATAGTTCCCTTTCATGTGACCATTGGGGTTAACCTTATTCTTCGAATAGCATTCGTACGCTTTATGCCCCATTTTCGCACATTCACGACACTCCACCTTCTTACCCGCGCAATCCCTCCCAGGATGGTTGTATGGGCACTTCTTACACCTGTACACACGCTTAGGTCTGCGGTTGTTGGTGTTATTGTTGCGGTTATTTTTATTGTGGTTATTGTTGTTGTTGTTGGGTTCCTTACCGAAGTTTCTTTGGGAGGTTTGATTGTTCTTGTTCCCATGGTGTTTCTTTTCAAATCTTTGACCTTTGGGGTTTGGATTCTCCTTTCGCTTCTCACCTTGTTTACCTCCTTCCTCTCGTTTCCTAATTGCATATAAGTGGGCAGCTTTGCCAAAAACGTGGTCCAACGGGGTGAGTCCTAATTCAAAGCGTGAGGCCTTAGCTTCCTCAGTAGGGGCAATTTCAAGAGCAAATCTCATCAGTTCAATGAACTTGCGGTAATATTCCTCAACAGACAAGTCCCGTTGCTCTGGCATTAGAAACTCTTGGGCTTTCTGCTTTATGAGGTAAGGAGGGTAATACTTATCCCTCAGAGCTTTCTTAAAAGTTTCCCACCCAAAGTTAGGCTACTTTAGGAGGTTGTCCTTAGCTTGAGTCCACCAAAAGTGGGCATCCCCCTGTAGGTAATAGCTTGCTAAGGGCACAGTCTCGTCATCTGGACAGTTGAGGGTAAAGAAAAGCTTATCAAACTCCCCAATCTAATTTTCCAATTCTTCTTCTGGCCCCCCTTTCCCATTCAATACTGGTGGGTTCCTACGGTCAACCTTTTCAGACAAGTCCCCATCCCGGTTATGCCCTTGGGCTAGGTTAGCTGTAATTTACACTAGGTCACAAATCGATTGCTCGACATTTAGAGAGGTCTCAGGCGTACCGCCCTGACGAACCATTCTGCGCTGAAAAATGACGCAACGGCTTTTTCAGTGACATACACATAGTCGTTTATTCACTTAACTATAACACATTTGCACGTTCATACAACACGCCCTTATTGTGAAAAATCATTAAGTCTCTATTGACTTGCAATATAAACATCTCAAAATAAAACGTACATCTTATAATTAAAGAATTAAAATAGTGTATTATTATTGAAAGGGGAAAATTTATTGTTTCCAAGGAAAACATAATATGAATAAAATAAAGGAATAAAAAATGCTAATTCTTCTACTTAGCATGCAAGCCTTATTATAACTAAAATATGCAGCTAAAATAATAGTCTAGTCCTAATTATACTTTCCATAGAAACTAGGGACTACAATGGTGAGCTCGTCATCTGAGTTAGGATTTTCTTTTCCTTCTTCCATGTCGGCTTCGTCCTCAAAAGGCTCATCTTCCTCCAGGGGTTCTTCCTCTTCTATGGGTTCTTCTTCTTCTTCTATGGGTTCTTCTTCTTCTTCGTGGTCATTTTCTTCAATCGGATCTTCTTCAACATGCTCATTTTCATTAGGATCTTCCTCTTCCTCATTTTCTAAGTCAAGTATAGGTGCAACATGATCTTCCCCAATCACTGTGATGAATGTCCCATTATTCCCTTCATCATCGGAAATGTAGGTAATAGTTCTAAGGTTTGACGCTATTTGGTAGTCCTCGGGTATGAACTCATCATTAAAAGTTTGGTATCTTGCTCTTTTTACAGCTCTAGGTGACGCTTGTGGTTCAGTTTTAACTCTAGGGTTCTCAGAATTCACATCTACATTCTTAGTTCCTGAGCATACTCCCACATGATAGGTTCCTCTAACTGGGGATGATGAGGTTAAGGGTTCCTAACTTCTTTTCCCACGAATTCTCCATTCCTTTTCACAATATTAAAGGTCAGTGACGAAATGCCCTACAGTAGGAAGGTATTGGTTCCAGTAAGTGTGTTTGGCTCTGATAAAATCTCCATCTTCTGACCACAAATCCCCATATCTACGGTGTACAAAAAGGTAGGGTTCTTCCCTAGGGACATATCTAAGCATGAAATTTATTTTCTCCAATTCCGTCCTTAGTCTCGTATCTCCCTGTAAAGTCCTATATTCCATAGCAGCTTTCATCTTATAAGCCCAGATGTCCCAATCTTCCGTTATTCGATGTTTCACCAAGTATTCCTTAGGACCTATGTCGTAAACCATCTGCGAATTAAAAGAAAGAAAATAGTCTATGTTTTTTGTGAAGTAAAGATTTTAAAATATACATTATATATATACATATATAAGAGGTAAAATAATTATTTTTAATTTTAGAACTCCTTAAGTAAGTTGAAAATATTTTCAACAATTACATGGCTTTGTCCTAAAATATTCGAAACAAGCTTTTAGTTCAATATCTTTTGAAACATCTTTAGAACAACTATACCAATTCGAAATTAACTTAGTGCTCCAAAAATACCACTATTTATGTAACTATCCTTGTACATCCTCCTAATCTATTCATACTTCGAAGATTTCAATGACCCTTTAACAAATTCAATCAAACAACCAACACAACATTTCATATAATCAGAACATTTGATTCATTCCACAATATTTGCATACATCCTATAAACATATTAGACAAGTAAATCAAGAAAAGGGATTACAAGCAAAATCATTCCTATGATTTAAGGCATGTAAAAGTACACTATATGCTCTTATCCCATACTACCCATTTTATAAATCATTTGAAACATCTTTGAAAATAGGAACTTTAGGCTTTGACAACCAATTTTGTAACACCGCCAAAATCCATACACGTCTAAACTACGTTGCATCGACTTTGGGAGTGTTGCCGCCGCGGTGAAATGCAAGGCTTATTGAAATTAAAACATTAACTTACTCTTTATTATGAAAACTAAATTGCAGCGGAAATAAGATGTTAACTTAACTACAACTCGAGAATCACCATTGACCCCTTTTTATTTAAAGCCATTAACTAAGTAAATCATAAACAAACTCTAGAAGGTTCAACCAAAACACTTTAAAAGTTATAAACCAAAGAGTATCCCCCGTATGCCCGAACTCATGCAGCAACATCAGCATACCTAATCAGCCCCCCATTGAAATATCAATGGTTCATCACTATTCAACAAGCAAACACAAATAACCAACAATCAACTATGCTGATTACGTACTCAAACAGTTGAATAATACACTAAGCATAATCAAAATAATAAGAATCATTCTTAGACATGATACTACGAGAGTATTACATTTCATTACATTAATAATTTAATTGGCAACGAACGGGCACCGTAATCTTTCTACAATTATACGGGCTACTTAATCCTTAATAGACTACTTGGTCTATTAGATGGAATATAAATGCGGTTTCGTTCCGCTTCACACCCATCACCTTAGTATGCATACCCCCAAGATCGTACAGAACCTTCCGCCTACTTGAGTTATCAAAATTTATAAGGACTCTACTATCGTCACAGTAGGCCTGCGTAGGAGTGTAGAATGATAAAACATATTAAGTTTGATAAAACATATTTATATATAGTTTTTAGGTGCATTTAGGTTGCATTTTAGAACATTTAGATTCATATTTAGGTTCATTATTGTATCATATTCTTAAGTTATGTTATTCTACTCCTATTCGGTATGTTTTCTTGTTTTTTATGAATTTCAGGTAATGAGAACATATTTAAAGTATAATTAGCTAAACTTGAGGATTATGAGCACTTGGAAAGAAGCTACAATGCCAAAGGATCATATGGATATGTCATAGTACGAGTTTGAGCAAAAACGAAGCGGAAAATCATTAGAAGAAATGTGAAAAAGAAGTCATGTCTACTCTTCTGATTATAAATTTTGATGTGCTTCTTAGAATCGAGTAATTCCAGCAGATTTGGAAACTAGACTTGAAGAGTTTTCCAACGATAGGTGGCACGCCCCGGGGAGACTTCTAGTCAAGGAGTTATGCCTTTCCGAAATTGGGACTGTTTCTGCTGGAATCTATTTTTGTACGCGCGGATCACTAATTCCGCCCATTTAATGATATTTCGACTTTCCTTATTTTTGTAACTTACTTTCCTAGTCTTATTAGGTTATTGAATATTATTTAGATTAGAAATATCTCTTTTCTCTCTCTCCTCCCTTATCAAGTTATTTCTTAGTTTTAGGTTTAGTTTGGTTTTCTTCTTTTCTCTCTCTTTAGTTTAAACCCTACTTTCTCATGTTCTTCATTAATTCATTAGTTTTATTATTTCATTCTCTCTCTTTCATTGATTTCTTTAATTATGTTTTCCTTGGTAGATGTAGTTTTTATTCTTTGCTTCATGATTGAGTAGTCCTATTTTCTAGGGTTTGGGAATCCATGTTTATATGATATGATTATTGATTGATATTTATTCATGGTTTGATTAGTTATTGATTTCTCTAGTTGATTAGTGTTTTTATTGTTAATCTTGCAATCTGATCAATTGTCTGATTATATATTGCTAATATCGAGTCATAGATCGAGAGATAGTACTCTTTAGAGGCTTACCTACAATGAGCAAATCTGATTATGTTGAGCGACCGTACCAGCATATGTTGATTTGAGAGCGTTAAGACCCGACCGTAGGATTAAGCAGTGCTCTAGATATCTAATTAATTGAACTATTGATGATATTTTGGTAGATTATAAGTATAAACATGGTGAACCATTGCCCTAGATCTTTTTACTTTGATTTTCTTTATTCATTAGTTTGGAACCTTAATTCTCATATTTCTGATCTTGTTTAGTTTCTCCATACCTTAGAAGCTAGATTAGAACAACCATCTCTCTGTACGTGGATTCGACCCTACTTACCCTACTACATTGTTAGAAGGTTTTGCAGGAATTATTTTTGACAAGTGTACGACAGCCCATTAAATTTTGGCGCCGTTGCCGGGGAGACGGTATTGTTTTATCTAGTTTTTATTGATTGGTGATACTAAAATGTATATTTTTTTTTTTCTTCCCTTTTGTGAATAGTTTTTTTTCCTCTTTATAGTGTGTTATCATGGAGTCGTATACTTATAGTTTAGAGGGGGTTGTTTTTTCTAATTATCAAGCGGCAGTATGATTATTCTAGGTATTATAATGCTAATAATTATGTTTATGATGCATCATATGATTGTCAAAATTTACAAAATCCATGCATGAATCCCAATGAATATTCCCATGACCCTAATGAGTCTTATGTGCCTGATTATACCCAATGTTATCAACCTGAAGTGAATAACTATTTTCAACCCAAAACATCATAGCGTCAGGAACTTTTTAACATGATGAAAGAGTATATTGTTAAACAACATGAAGATTTAAATGAATGAGCTCATGATTACCAAAACATGGCGAAATCTATTTAATTACTTGTTGTGCAATAATCTACTAACCAACAGGTTATACTTGATGATAATGATTTTGGTGTTGAGAATTATACTTCGGAGGAGAAATGCGTTGGTTTGACTCATGATAATTTGGTAGAAGGTAAGGGTGTAATTGGTGAAGTTGGTAGTTTGTGTCTATATGTTGACGAATTCATAGTTGAGAGTGAAGTTTCTGACACTTTTTCGATAAACTTTTCATCTGCATATGAGTCTAAAGTTGAGAGTAAGATAATGCATGAGTCTTTGTCGGTTCCATCTAATTTTGTTTTTGAGTCTCATGTTCCATTCTCTCAAAAACTTGACATTATTCCTTCATCTCCTATATTATATCCTCCATCGTTCCTTCTTTCTCCCCCTTTAATAACTCTCATGATTATGTAACTAATGTAAAATTAGTTTCTTTTCTTTCTTTTGACCCATGTACAAAGGCTAATGGTTTTTCTTTTTCTTCTACTTGTAAATATAATTTTTCCTTTGATTTTTCTTTTTGTAGTTTTAGTAATTTTTTAGGACTAATTTTTTTCATTTTTCCTTTCCATTCTTATACAATATGCTCGAGATGTTTGTCGGAACATATGATAAGCTTCTTAGAGCATTTAACTATTATGAGTGGTCTACTAATATTAAACGGTCATGCAAGACCTTAAATTTGCGCTTCTCAGGAGGCAACCCGAGCATTAACTTATTTTCTTTTTTTTCTTTACTTTTTATTTTCTTTTTTTTTATCTCTGTTTCATTTTTTTGAGTGATTTTACTCACTTTGGTGTGTTCTCTAACGTGTTGAGTTATGTTTGTCGTAGTTTGCAAACATGTGCAAGTGGAAGTTGCACGCTTGGTTCAATTACGCACACTCGAAAGCTTGTCGCGAGTCGTTGCTCAAGCAGACACATGATAGGCTGATGCGTGCCTAACCCAGCTTTTGTCTGGCTATACCCAGTGCCCGATGGGCCTCACTCGTTGCACAACGCAGCTCTTTGCCTAGCCCGCTGGTTGGTCAACGTTCGCTGGCCTACACACTGCTCACTCAACCTCTTCCTCACGCAAGCATCACTGCCCCACCTTTGTTTCCTTCAGGTTTTTGCCGGCTACTGCTCACCGTCGGCCACCGTTCTCTGCCTCACCATACAGCGCACTGAAGCACCACCGCCGACCTTCCGCGGCCCCCCCCGTGTCTTCTAGTCACGTCCTCCCTTGTTTTCGCCTCTCCTCACGATCAACCCCCGGGCCTCGGACCTCGCTTTCTTCCTCACATCACAAGACCACATCATCGGCCTCAGATTTTCGCTCTGGCAGTCAACCACACCGACCACAACCTCTCCTAGCGGCACACCACCACCGGTCGCCCCCATCTCATTCTTCCTTTCTTACCTTTCCTTCTTTCACCCCCGTGTGCCACCGTATCCTTCCGCCTTCTTTGTCGCCGACCGCTTCCACCAACGATTACCACCACCTTACTGCGGTGTCCAGCGGCCGCGTGCGAAATCCAACCCCCTCCCCCCGCGATTCCTTCTAGTCTCTTCTCGTTTCTTGTTTTGCTTTCTTCACTTTCTCATCTTTTAAATTTGTTTTTTATGATTTTCTTTTTCTTTCTTTTTTTTTATTCCTTTTTCTTTTATTTTTGTTATTGATTTTCCCATTCTCTTAACACTTCTTTACATTTTGATTGATCGTTGTTATAGGATTGTGCAAGTTGACAACAAAATAATTCAAGTTGGTTTTCAAAGAGTGGTGCTATGAGATTGTGGAGCTTATTCAGCTCTTCTTTGGGTTGTAAGCCTTTCTATTTTATATTGTTCATACTCTTAATAAGACTTTCAAGTTTTTGCTTGGATTTTTGTTTTGATGCCATCTTGTTGAGAATATTTTGAACACATTGATTGAATGTTCGGATTGTTGGAGTCTGTGTATGGTTTTCGTGGTGTGGGAGACTTTGGTGTTGGATGATTGTTGGGGTTCGATTTTGTTCCTTCTCTAAGTTGGTTTGTTGCAGCGAGGACACTGCAAATTCTAGCTTGGGGGAGGGATATTCTATCCTTTATTGCTTTCTAGTGTAGATTTCATTGCTTTCGTAGGATGTTGCACGGTTTGTACCGCTTACTAGGAGTGGGAGTTTACGTGTAACCAAAAAAATTGTATTGCTTTCGTAGTTGCATTAGCATATTTCATCTCATATTAGATAGTATGTCATCTTAGTTTGCATCTATGGGAATATTGTTGACAGTTTTTGAGAACCTTGATGATATTTTACTACAGTTCATAAGCGTCATTCATCTCGTTCATGATTCTTCATAGCACGATTATTTCGCAATTGATTGTTTGTGGTAAGATTGATTGATCTCTCTGCCTTGATTTAACGTTACTACGCAGACACCTAACCAAGTGAGCTTTTGTGCCTTTAAACTGACGTATTTGTGTTAGTTCCGTTCTTTCATGTGTGATTAGTTCCTCAGTTGTTACATTGATCTTGCCTTTGACTTGGTACTCTTTGATATTTGATAGTACATACATTTTGATATGATTGAGGCATTCTATTTCATGATCTTAGCTCTAGAGTTATTCTAGTTTTCATATTATCTTTCCTCTAGCCCGCTGAGCCTTTCTGACTATGTTTGATTGCTACCTACATTACAAGCCATTGGCCTCATTTGATATTTGTCCTAAGCCTAGCTTGGGGGAGCGAGTATTAGTTTTGGTTCGGTCTGTCTTAAATTGGAATGCTCTAGGTGTGGTTTAGATGGATAAAAAAATATGTTTAGTGAGCTTGGAAATTGAAATGAATGTTCGAAAAAAGAAAAAAAAAAGTGAAAAATGAAATGAAAAAGAATTGAAAAAGATTTATGAATAAAGTGAAATAAAAAGGGTTATGATTTAATTTCTTGAATGGAAAAAGTGTTGGTTATATTTTTTTGGAGATTGTTGGTTGTTGCGTGGAGTTGTTGTGACCTTTCTTGGTCATGTTTTCAGTTATATGATGCTCCCTCTTATTGGTTTTTCCACCACAATTCCCAAATTATTTTCCATACCTTTGACCTCAACCTCATTACAACCCTTAAAAGTCCTCTTGATCACTGTGTATTGTATTGTTGAGTATTAAGTGAGTCAAAAAGTCAAAGTTAAAGAGTATATGCATCATCTGAGTCGACTTGTCTAGGTTGAGTGTCATCATTTATGCCTTAAACACATGAGAGATTTGAGTGCACATAACTATAGTGAGGTTTGTCAGGTTTTTTTAAATTCAGCTTGGGAGAGATGGTTTGTGGTCCGATTGGATAGTCGATTGCGATACATGACATGCTATGCGGCTTTGCTCGGGTTTGTTTTGATGCTTGTTTTGTGTAGTGATTATATCTCTTGTGTTTTCAGTTGAGTGTTTAGCCCTGTTGTAGTTCTATATTGTAGGTTGTCTTTCTTTTTCAATATTTATATCTCATTACTTGAGGACAAGCAATGGTTTAGCTTGGGGGAGTTTGATAAAACATATTTATATATAGTTTTTAGGTGCATTTAGGTTGCATTTTAGAGCATTTAGATTCATATTTAGGTTCATTATTGCATCATATTCTTAAGTTATGTTATTCTACTCCTATTCGGTATGTTTTCTTGTTTTTGATGAATTTCAAGTAATGAGAACATATTTGGAGTATAATTAGCTAAACTTGAGGATTATGAGCACTTGGAAAGAAGCTACAATGCCTAAGGATCGTATGGATATGTCATAGTACGAGTTTGAGCGAAAACGAAACGGAAAATCATTAGAAGAAATATGAAAAAGGAGTCATGTCTACTCTTCTGATCATAACTTTTTATGTGCTTTTTAAAATCGAGTAATTCCAACAGATTTGGAATCTGTTTTTGTACGCGCGGATCACTAATTCCGTCCATTTAATGATATTTCGACTTTCCTTATTTTTGTAACTTACTTTCCTAGTCTTATTAGGTTATTGAATATTATTTAGATTAGAGATATCTCTTTTCTCTCTCCCCTCCCTTATCAAGTTATTTATTAGTTTTAGGTTTAGTTTAATTTTCTTCTTTTCTCTCTCTTTAGTTTAAACCCTAGTTTCTCATGTTCTTCATTAATTCATTAGTTTTATTATTTCATTCTCTCTCTTTCATTGATTTCTTTAATTATGTTTTCCTTGGTAGATGTAGTTTTTATTCTTTGCTTCATGATTGAGTAGTCCTATTTTCTAGGGTTTGGGAATCCATGTTTATATGATATGATTATTGATTGATATTTATTCATGGTTTGATTAGTTATTGATTTCTCTAATTGATTAGTGTTTTTATTGTTAATCTTGCAATCTGATTAATTGGCTGATTATATATTGCTAATATCGACTCATAGATCGAGAGATAGTACTCTTTAGAGGCTTACCTACAATGAGCAAATCTGATTATGTTGAGCAACCGTACTAGCATATGTTGATTTGAGAACGTTAAGACCCGACCGTAGGATTAACCTGTGCTCTAGATATCTGATTAATTGAACTATTGATGATATTTTTATAGATTATAAGTATTAACATGGTGAACCATTGCCCTAGATCTTTTTACTTTGATTTTCTTTATTCATTAGTTTGGAACCTTAATTCTCATATTTCTGATTTTGTTTAGTTTCTTTATACCTTAGAAGCTAGATTAGAACAACCATCACTCTGTGGATTCAACCCTACTTACCCTACTACATTGTTAGAAGGTTTTGCAAGAATTATTTTTGACAGGTGTACGACAGCCCATCATAGAACATGTCCCACACTCCCCCCCCCATTGTTCATTACTTGTAGGGAGTCCGACTACAAGTTTATCGTCAATTATCCTTCTTAGTGATACTCATTCATACAACATTAAGCATATGATTATTTAATTTCCCTGTTAGGTACATTGCCTAATTCTATAGTTTAGGTAACCTCTTGTAACATCCTTGCTACAACAACAAATCATAAGATTCCAATCCAATTCTTATTTCATGCTTGTGATACGATGGAATTACGCATTTCAATAATAATTCATTCCAATTCACAAGTCATACAACAAGGAAATACATACAGATTTCCAATCGATTTCTTGTTACCAAACAATCTCATCAATCATAACCATACAATAGTTCCCTATCATCATTCTAGGTTCCAATGAAAGAATTCATAACTTAAACGTGATACTAACGCATCTAATTGAACTAGTACGCGTACGTACCTTGTAACGGAGAATTTTTGCTGACTACTTAAACGTTCCGCTTATGAAATTGGGACCTAATTGAATAATAAAAGTATTTCAGTGCGTAGTCCTTGATATTATTAATAAAAAAACAGCTTATCTAACTATGTAAAACATAGTGTTTCGAATAATAAAAATAACCAATCTTGTTGTTTAAACTTTCTTTTCATGAACTTTATTGAAACTAACATATTTAGGAACTAATAATAAAGTGTTTGCAAATCTGATTTTTTTAACTTATATTATACTTGTTCATAACAACAAAAACCTAAACTAGTATATGTAAGTCTTATAAAATCAGAGTTGAGAAATAAAATCATCCTAAGAACTAATAGTATAATCATAAATCTTATTTCTTTCAACTTATAATATGTTTTGTTTACAACAACGAAACTTAAACAATTATATATACAAGTATTATAAAAATCAGATTTGAGAAATAAAATTATCATAAGAACTAAAATTATAATTCTAAATCTGATTTCTTTTACTTATTCTCTACTTTACTTATAATCACAAAACTTAATCAAAGATACATAAGAATAACAAAATCAGATTTTACAATGTAATTTAAAGTAGAAAAGAAGAGGAGTCTTTTTTTTAATGTATACCGGATTGTGCACCACCGACGACCACCAACCACCGGCATACGCGCGACCACCACCCGCGACTGAACCACCAGCGAGCCACGTACGACAAACGACAACGCTCGACTCCAAGCCTTCCGCAACTGACGTGCCGCACTAGCCCACGCGAACTCCGACGAACAGCACCACTCAAACCTCCACACTCGAGCACCTTCAGACACGAACCCGAGTCCACGCGACCTCCGACATAAAATTTCGGCCGGCGTAGAGGAGGGCAGAATAGCACAGGAGAGAGAGGAGAGGAGAGAGAAGATTTCTTGGAAGAGGAGAGGAGAAATAACGTGGAAGAGGATAGGAGAGAAAGGAGAGCGAAAATCTCTTGGGTAACAAAAAAGGTTGACTTGAAGTAATGAATAGGGTTTTATTTTATTTTTTTCTTTTTTTTTTGGATGACAAACCTAAGTTTAATAGAATTTGTTTTCCAAATCAAATTGCTATTTCTTATTTTATTTATTTGGAAAAAAAAAACCGAATTATAGTATAATTAGGTACAAAAAGTAGGTTATATTGTTAAATTATAACTGTAGGCTTACTCAAACTTTATGAATCTGTGAATAATATTATTCGTTTAATAAAAATGCTTTCAACCTTATTCTTTAGGCAAAATTGGCCTCAACACCCTAAACTATAGCGCGGATGTACCAAACAGCCTCAACTATGACTTATAGCCAGAACACCCCAATGTACGAACCTGGGTGCAGTCCGTACCATAAATGAAGTCGGTGCACGGAATTCTCACCGAATTCTCCTCCCTTTCTTATTTTCTTCTTTTTTAATCCTAATTTTTTTACTTAAAAAAAAAGGCATGTGCCTTCATTTTCTCCTTCCTCAAGTGAAGACGAAGACTTTCTTCCCCAAATTCCCTCCTTCCCAATTGAACCCTAAATTCTGAAAGAGTGAAATCGGATAACAACAATGAGCTCAACTTTATCTTCACGTTTCATGAAGAATTCAGATACCATTTTAGGTAATTGTAGGGTATACTGTCGACACCTATTGCCTGCAGTAGTCCAAACTACTTGGAAGTTCAACCACAATCAAGGAAAACGCTTTTATGGCTGCCAAATATCTAGCACTCGACTTATAGTCGGTGAGAATTCCGGTCACCGACCTCATTTATGGTCCGGACTGCACCCAGGTCCGTACTTTGCTATAGTTCAGGGTGTTGAGGCTAATTTTGCCTATTCTTTATATTACGGAGTATTACAATAAACATCTCCATACGTTTTTTCATTAATTTACAAAGAATTTTACAAATCATCAATCTTAATCTTCACCATGATGCTACTTGATCTTCATCATCTTGGAAGGGCTTTGGAATTAGAGTTTATTACATAATTTTATGAAAAATTAGAGATAAATGAAAATCTTTGAAAAAAATAATTTTATGATGATTTTTAATGATCTTTTAAGGTAATGAAAATGAGTCATTTTTAAAGAAACTTAAAACTTATGTAAACTCAAAGATTTTTAATTATCTTTTTAATGTGAAGCAATTTTTTCCATTGTTTGTTCTGCCGCTCACTTGAAAATTCAATAACTTTTTTAATAAAGTATAAAATTTGATGCATGATACCCCTATGAGAAGATATACAAGTTCTTTATGTTGTGTCAAAATTTGACATGTTATCAGTAATGACTCAAATTATTAAGATTTATACCAAAAATGGTCAAAATAGGACCTTAATTAAAATTTTTGCTTAAAACTCATGTTAACGAAATGACTTTGCTTTGAAATTTTGCATGAGCATTCTAGACATATTTAAGGACTAGAATGGAAAGTTTTATGACAATTGAACATCATTAAAATGCTTTTTCATTTGATTTCTTGACTGAAGATAAAAAACCAGTGTTCTAAGATTTAGTGATTCTCATTAACGTTTTTGTAAAAATGATATCAAATTGTAAAAAACTAACATGACAATCATTTTTATGTGGTTGAAAAATCTACTGATGTCTACTTCATTTTTGCTTCTTTTAGTTATGGCCAAATGAATTTATTCGCTATGCACAACAAACACCCCAACATGGTACTTGACGAAATTAGTTTAGACCAATGATTTTACATGAATTTTATTTAATTGTAGAGAAATCAATATTTAGAAATTCCAAAGCCCAGTTTTCACTGACATCTTGTACTTGGTAGGAAAAATTGTATATCCTATGAACTATTTATATAATACCGACGAAAACTATTTCTGCACAATTCAAGTTGAAACTTTATGAAAAGTGATTTTTTGGTGATTAACAACAACTTGATTAAGAAAACACGTTTCTTATTACTAATCATATATTTCCTAAGAGTCTCCCCGATAGAGTTGACTATCTAGGTGGGTAATTTCTAGGTTGGGAACCCATTGGGATTTCCTCATACCTAATTCGCTCTAAAGTTTAAAAAAATGAGAAGAAGAGACAAGAAAGAAGTTAGTAATTGATTAAGAAGATAATTAAATACGAAAAAGAACACGAATTTACCTTTCAAGATGATCAATGATGCAACTCCTTTGCAAATATTTCTTTTTTTTATCTTCCTAATTTTTGTAAATGGTCTTCTAAGTTAGAACTCTTTTTTTTGGTGTTTTGATGAAATTATTTTACTTACTTACTTCAGATTGCTTTCTAATTGATCTTTTTTCCACTCAAATTTTTAATGCCTAATGCTTCTTTTAGTGATATTTTCCTCTTATGCTCTCTTTAACTTCTTTCTAACTCCCTCTTTTTGTCCCCCTAATGCAGTCTTTTGGAGGGGTATTTATAGTGGAGGGTGAATGATGAATTAAGGGTTACAAAAGGGTAGAAAATTAGATTTTTTTACAGATAAATCTGATTTTCTTTCATCCTACATCACTTCATTCTTATGGGAAATCCAAATATTCTTATTCACTTTTGATTTTATTTTTATTTTACATTAAGGAAAAAATATGATTTTTTTCAACATTTGATTCTCCCCTACATGTACCTTAGATATGCCCTAATTGAAGATTTTCGTCGGAAAAAACTGCATGGGGAATTTTCGGGCTCGTTGCGCACGTGATGCGTTAGACGCATCATCGATGCGTGGGGCGCATCAGCTATGCGTTTTGGCGCACCAAGAGTATTAACCGAAAAAAGTGAAGACTTAGCCCATCTAATCAACTTATAAAATAAGATTTTGATGCTTATTCTTATTCCTATTCCTTAACTCATTGATGAATGGACATGATTGGTGGTTAAAGAATATATTATTATTCCCTATCCTATGGAAAATCGAAAGTGATTGGTGGATAAATATTTGATCACCAAGAAAACTGACTTATACCAATTTTGAGGAATGTGAGTAAATTTTTTGGCAATTAGGCATGACTTATTTGCCGCTTTTCGGGTAATTAAACTTCAGACGTTTAACGCATACTTAACATATTAACAAAAGGAGCATGGATTTACGACAAAAGGGTATGTCGTTTAACAAAATCCATTATTGTAAATTTACAATTATTGATTACGACTTCCAAAATCCTAATTGTATAAACAAAAATTCATGGCTTAAAGAAAAAAAATATACGATTAAGGCAAAGACGAAAAATCACGTGCCAAACCAAAGCTTGCGCTCCAAAAAAAAAACGTACGCTCCACGATGGAGCTTGCCTCCATCAGGAAGCACGAGCTCCGTGTTGCGTGGTGACTTTCCATTATTTGTCTTATTTGCTTTTCCTGGTGAGTATTCATCATTCGCCTATATCGAAGGTCTTGTCTTTGCTCTTATTAAAAAAAAATCAACCATTCGCCTATATCGAAGTTCTTGTCTTTGCTCTTATTAAAAAAAAGCATATTTTTTGTTTTTTAAAAAATTTCGCTTTTTAATTATTAATCGTCACAGGGGTTCAAAATTTGGTGTCTACAACAGACAAAATTGCTTTCCCCACATGTTATTAGGAAGTCTAGAACTAATCAGCATGGCATTCATCATATTCTTAAGGGTTATATTATTCCTTTCAGCTTTAGCATTCTTTTCGGGGATATGTAGTGAGCTGATGGATAATCCCATTTTGTTAATAGAAGGTCTTAAGCGAAGTAGGGTCATACTCTCCTCCACTATCACTAATAAGAGTCTTGATTTTTTTGACCAATTGGTTTTCAACTTCAGCTTTGACTTTAAAAATATTTCATCTGCCTCATTCTTGGATTTTAGAAGGTATACTACTGATACATGTGCATTAAGGCGACTCAAAATATTACAATTAGATGATGTTTTCAATTACTGGATTTGGATCATCTTACAATTCAAGGTCGCAAAAGCCCAAATCTATTATTTACATTACATGGGAGTACGATTGAGGCCCAACATGAAGCAACAACATCAACAAAGGCGTGTAATGTGGCGTGCAAAGAGTAGCCCAAAATTCTGTTTTGGGTAACGACGTTTTATTTGCTTTTGTTGTTTTATTTTAGCTTGTAATAAATCCTTGAGTGTACTCTTTAAGTTACTCACAAAGGCCAGCTTATTAGAGCATGTTTAGGAGGATAATAAGCTCATCATTTGCTGTTTGTAACAACTCATTAATGAGGGGTTATGATTAGGCGTGAATGTAGGAGGTTTTGTAACTCCTTGGGGGCTGTTCAACTTGGACAATTTTTAGGGGCTTTTTCTCTTGTTTTGGTTGCTTTCTTGCTGCTCCTATTCACTATATACAGGAAAACTAATGAGAAGAAAAATTAGAATTGTGTTGAAGATAAAAAAAAACTTGTGTTTAAGCATTTTAACTTTGAGTGTATCTCAAGTTCAAGTGTACCCTTGTTGCTTTGAGTGTGTTCTTGAGCAATAAGCTTAGGGGAGGTTGAGTGGGTCTTGCCTCTGGCCTAAAACCCCAAATCATTGACTATGTTCTTGTGTTTTGGTTCTATCCTTGGTTTCGTGTGTTTTCAAGTGTTAAAGTGAGTGTTCTTGTTCCTATAAGTTTAGATTCATCATCCAATACTTTGGAGGGTGTTTTTAGACTCACATCAACTACAGTATAACGGGAAAAGTCATGTACAAAGGTTAAGTAATACTTCTTCCTTCTCCGACTTTCATGGTTCTTAAAGTCCCCTAAGTTAGAATGAATTAGTTTAAGAAGGTCAGATTGCCTATCGACTGATTTAATTGGAGAAGCTATGGATCAGATTAAAGTTCTTTAGTCTTTTTGTGGAAGCTACATTCACATAACCAAATCTATAATGCCATATACCAATAGACTAGCTCAGCAATATAAGTAAAAGAAGTAGTAGCATAATTATTCTTGAGTTCAGCAGTAGCATCCAAAGTCTATAGCCCCCATTACAGGATCCCTTCCCTAGTAACTTCCCATTACGAGTAAAAACAAGTCTATCACAATCAAAAAACAACTTCAAACTAGCCTTAATTAGCAAACAACTAGAAATCAAATTCCTATGCAATTCAAGAACATGAAGTACATCAGTAATAAAAGACATAAATTTTCTAGAAGTGAGTTTGAGAGTAATCTTCCCTTTGCCACTGACTTTTGCTGATTTAGTGTTACCATTAACACATTTCAACTTCCATCTTTTCATACTTATCGAACATAGCTCAGCTGGTGCAAATGTGCCTAGTTGCTCCTATGTCAACGATCCATTCAACAATATCTCCAGCAAGGTTGACCTCAGATATGACAACAACAATGGTTTCAGCTTCCTCTACCAAGTTTGCTTAGTTCTCTTTTTGTTCCAAGCAACTTTATGACTAGGCTTGCCGCATTTATGGCAGCTTCCTCTGAACTTGTAGTTCTGTACACCTCCTTGTGGTGTGAGGTTGTTGCTGCCCTTGTACGGACTCTTTCCCTTGTGTTTGTTCCTGTCATAGTTAGAGTATTTAGACTCCATAAGATTACCTTAAGAAAAATAAAATGACTACAATGTTTATCTTTAAGGCGGTTCTCTTCCTTAATTTTCAAATGGCTTACAAGTTATTCAAGAGTCAAGTCTCTCTTTTTGTGCATAAGCTGGTCCCTTCAACAGCAGTGTTAGTGTAAATGGTATCATTATCATGAACCTAGTCAATAATGTGTTTCTCATCATCTGTCATAAAGTTAAACCGCTTACTAATGTAGTAGTGTTTGGTTCTAGCGTCATCAACTCCATACTTCTTTTCTAGGGTATCCCAAATGTCCTTAGCATGGTTATAAGTCATGTAAATATCAAACAGTGCATTGGACATATAGTGAAGCAACATCCCCTTACAAGTTATGTCATCCATAGTAAATCTGCTCTCATAGGCTAGTTTTTCAGTCTGATCAGTGGGAACAACAGGATCTTCAAGAACGTAAGCCACATCAATTTGTTTTAAGTAAAATCTAGCCCTGACAACCCAACGTTTATAATTTTTCCCTTCTAGAGACTTGATCATAGACATATCAAGAATTGAGATAGGAGAAGTTATGAAAACCAAATATCAAAAATCACCATTCAGATTGTTACAACTCAAGCGCAATGAGACAAAGCATAAGAAAATTAGAACAATCTTTCTTGTAGGGAGAAACTTAACAAGAGTTGAGATGGTTGTGACGTGGAGAGATCCACTGTCATTAATGGTGTTTTTGCCGCAGCACGGGTCTAAACTTTCTCCCAACGACACCCTCCAGGATTACCACATTGTCGCCCGATTGTGTGCACTCACAAGTAAATGGATGGAGTGACTTAATCCAGCTCGAATTTAGAGAACATTATTCTGGAGAGAAGAGAACTGAAGGACGATAATTGTGTATGCTTCTCTAGCCAGAGAAGGAGGATTTAAATAGGCTAGAGAACCAAAAGGAAAGGTAAGGAAATATTCTAGGAGAAAAAGAAGGCATAAAAGCTGCGACAATGTCAATAAGAATTGATTTGCCGTTACAAACTGATTACGAGAATCCCGCAAAATCCAATCTCGAAAAAAGTTTACAAACTGGAACGGGTTATAAAATGAGCCACAGACCCACAATACACGCCCGCACCACTCTCGCCACGAACCCAGCCCGGCCCGCACGCACGCGCGTGTGTGGTTTGTCAATCCTTCTTGCCTATTACTCAACAAAGCATAACAACTATGGTGATAAATAAACAAGGCAATGAGCTTGTAATCTTTCAATGTGGGACTTGGGCATTTCATGAACAAAGGAAAACAAACAAGTACTCTTTAAAGATGTCTAACTTTGAGGCTTCATTTCCAACAGTTTCGGTGCGGGCTGATGTCACACAGTGAGAAACTCTTTCATTGGTTGCGGGCGCAGGGCTAGTAAAGAGGGAGAGATGCTGGGAGTTGGAGTGAGGTGGCTTCGAAAGGTGGTGCGAATGGTGACAATTGGTGGTGTTGCATATGTTGTTGTAGGTGAAGGTTGGTGAATTGTGTGAGTTGTTATAGGGATGAGGGTGAGTTGCGTGTGTGCTAGAGAGTTTGTGTGGTGTTGGTAGGTGGTGAGATGTTGATGAAGGTGGTATGATGGGGCTGACAAGCTTGAAGGAGTTGATGGATGCGTGAGATAAGGGAGATGGGATGGAGGTGGTGAGGTGGTGAGATGGTGAAGGTGGGAGGTGGATGGTGCTTGGTTATGTTGTGAGCAGAGAATAAGATAGTATGAGTTGTTGTAGTTGGTGTGGTGTTGAACGATAAAATGAGAAGAAATGACGTTGATTTGCGTCTTACATCGGACCTTGAAGCTCGCATCTCGGGCCACAAACATCCACTTAAACACGAGAGAACAAACCACAGGAGAAAAGAGGCGAATAAAATAAAAATAAAAAAAATAAAATTAAGAATAACCAAAAGGAAATATAAAAAGAAATCTTAATGACGGAGAGCTATGAAATCTTATTCTTTGACAATAGTGAGCCTACGACCTACAAAAAAGCTATGATGAGCCCCAAATCTAAAAAATTGTTGTCCATGAAATCCGAAACGGGGTCCATGTTTGAAAATCAAGTGTGGCACATAGTTGATTTGCTTGAAGGGGTCACACCCATCGGATGGAAATGGGTTTTCAAGATAAAAACAACCAAAGTTGATTTGTTAAGCTCGAATGGTGGCGAAAGGTTAAAAATAAATTCACGGCTTTGACTATGATGAAACCTTTACACCAGTGACAATGCTCAAGTCGGTTAGGATTATTCTAACAATTGTCGTATATTATAATTACAAAATATGGCAAATGGATGTCGATACCACCATCGTAAATGGTATTTTGGAAGAAATTGTATATATATAGCATATCCTCAGGATTTTGTTGATCAGAAGAATACTGAAAGGTATGCAAGCTTAACAATTCCATTTATGGATTAAAACAGGCCTCCAGGACTTGGAACATATGTTTTAATGAAGCAGTTAGTGAGTTCGGCTTTATCAAGAGTCATGTATATACAAGAAGGTCAGTGGGAGTAACATTGCATTCCTAGTCATGTACGTTGATAACCTACTACTTATTGGTAATAGCACTCCTATGTCGAAATCCATAAAGGTTTGGCTTAGGAAGTGCATCTTAATAAAGGACTTAGGTGAGACACATTATATTTTGGCATCAAGATCTAAAGGAGTAAATCTAAGAATATGATTGGAATTAGCAAAAGGACTTACATTGTTAGGGTGCTTGCTCGGTTCAATATGATGGATGCCAAAAGGGGTCATATACCCATGTCTCATCATATAGTTCTTAGCAAGACTTAATATCCTAAAAGAACTGATGTGGGTAACAAAATGAGTGAGATCTCATATGCATCGCTTATTGGATCCATCATGTATGCCATGATGTACTAGGCAAGCAGTGTCGTATGCACTAAGTGCAGCGAGCAGATACCAATCTATACAGGTGAGGCGCACTGGTGTGCATCCAAGAATATCCTTATGTACATGAAAACGAATAAGGATAAATTCATAGTCTATGGTGGAAGTATTGAATTGGTTGTTACGGGCTACGCTGATGTGAGCTTCCAGATAAACAAAGATGATTTCAGATCTCAATCTGGATATATATTTTGTCTTAATGGAGGAGCAGCAAACTTAAAAAGAGTGCTAAGCAAAGCCCATTGCATATTCTAGAACTAAAGTCGAGTACTTAGTTGCTCCAGAAGTAGCAAAGGAAGCTATTTGGATTCAAAATTTTGTAGGCGTACTTGGCGTTGTCCCCTCATCAAAAGGGACCAATAGACCTTTATAGTGATAATAACGTTGTTATTGCTCAAGCTAAAGAGCCAAGGAGGCACCAGAAAGAAAACACGTATTAAGGAGATTTCATCTATTAAATGATTTCGTAGATAGAACATAAGTCAGAATTTGTAAGATTAGAACGGACAAGAATGTAGCAGATCTATTAACTAAACCTCTGCCTCGAGTGAAACACGATGCTCATGTCGCAGCAATGGGAATCAAGCACATTGGGGAGTGGCTTTGATTACCTTAGATATTCTAAATATGTGATAAACTCGTTATTGTAAACAATTTGGTTAACCATTTACGTACATAAAATAAGTTTTTCATAAATTTATTTTAATGTAATTGTGGTTAGTATTAAAAGATAAGTCCATTAAGTTTGACAAATGTTCAAATGGGTTATCAAGAAAGTGAACTTAAATGTCAAAATTGAAGTTGTCCCTAATCAAGGTCATTGAATGGATGGATGAACAATGACCAATGAAGATTACCTTGCAAGTTGAATTATAGTGTTGTTTATTGGACTAGTTGGACATTAGATGTCGTAAATCAATTGCATTAAGAATCGTTTAGAACATGTATTGGATTGACCTATGAGATTACTTTAAAAGATTAACAATCTTAAACTTAAATCTCATTAAACTTATTTAGAACCCATTCCTCATACCTGAGTACTTTATGGTTACTTGTTTGAGAATTAGTTTGCTTTGATGTTGTCAAGCATCGCACCGTAAAAGGAGATCATAACCGCAACAATCGAGAAACTATGAATCATAGTAAGTAAGTTTTAAGTACACAAGATGTAATTGTCCTCCCATAACATGGGACAAACTGTAGTTTTTTTTAACAAGGCCTCTCGGAGAACTACAGCTGTGAAATGCATGGCCGTGCTTAGATTGAGTACCGGTACTTGACAGTTTAACTTAGAAATTTGAGATGTACTACTGAACCTAATAAGGACGACGATGAGTCTTACCTTATGTTGAGAAGAGTAAACACTAAGAGACAAAGGAATGAAAGTGTACACTTGCCTAAAGGACATATGGGAGACTGAAGGAAATGTGTCCTTGAGCCAAGGTGCATTTGTCTAAATACTTGGTTCAAATTAATTAGCGAAGATAATTAATTATGTAAGATCAAGTGA
Source organism: Beta corolliflora (assembly GCA_947648045.1). Lineage (NCBI taxonomy): Eukaryota > Viridiplantae > Streptophyta > Magnoliopsida > Caryophyllales > Amaranthaceae > Beta > Beta corolliflora. Next base: position 110,995 of record CANSZD010000386.1, read on the forward strand.
TCGGAATGTCTAACTGGGGAACGCTTTCAATTAGTGAGAATAATATTAATATTATACTCATTCCTTACTCTTGACTGAAACTATTGGGTCACACCATAAAAATGTAATAAAGAGACTAATAATTGGGTTGAAGGGCAAAATATGTCGTTCAGAATTGTTTAGATCAATACGTTGGACGTTGGAGTTCGACGTCACAAGTCCAAGCGTATGACCAATAGTGGCTGGAATGCCCAAATACCTCATTTAGGAGTTGTTTAATCGTACCATTGGCCCATGGCTATAACACCCCAATAATTCTCTCTATGTTAAAATATTTTTCCAATAAATAACAGATAATTACTTAAGCATTGCCGCCACGTGTGAAAATGTTTCGGTCTACTTAGAATTTTATAGAGGAAAATTATAAAATATTTCAACCAAATAACTAAAAGTCTAACTAAAGGTCTAGCATCTTGGAACAACATACCCACCAAACCAAGTCAAATCAACTGTCAAATCTAGAGTTTAAAATAATTTTTAAGAACTTCAAAACAAAATCCTAGGAAAAATTGACATGAATAATCCAAACTTTCACCAGTCTTCTCAAAATAATCTCAAACTTTGGATTATTTTTAGAATAATCTCAACTTTAGGGGGTACCTTCTCAAAATAATCCGAACTATTAATTTTCTATATACCTTCTCAGAATAGTTATATTCGCACTCCATGAATCATGATCTCCCACCTAAAGAAGAGTTATGACCTACTGATGCAAGTGACTTCTCGTCAAACAATACGTAGTAAACATGGGTTGTCATATAATCAATAAGGCATAAGCCATTATCAACATATAAAGTACGGAATCAGCAAAGTTGAGTACATAAAGTCTAATAATAAATAGAAATAAACACCCTAGCATGATACTACAGAATAAAATAAAAGTCATGCACTGCAGGCAAAATCAACAATACTAGAACAGAACATGACTCCAAAAATAACTGGATTTAATTAATTAGGTTGAATACGCAATGAACGAGTTGTCCAAACCAAAACCAATCTTCTATAAGAAGAAGAGGCAACAGGCGCTACTAGGTGTTGCCAAAACCAATCGATATCGAAAAAATTATATAAAAGAGAGACAGTTGATCAAGCGATCATCGAAAAGCCATGGGTTACCACCATGTACTCCAACTCTCGATGTTCAATACTCCAGATGTGCGCTAATCTATAGTTTTCTTACTCATTCTCTTTCACTTTAAGTGATTAATTGATTACACATTAACCAACAATCAAGACAAACACGCAACAACCACAAAAACACTTATAGAATATATTTTAGTTTTGATTTAAAAAAGTGATCACTGAATGTACCAATTATATAATCATTAGTCCTTTATAATCCAAATTGTTGAATAAAATCAGCAATAACTAATGTCACTATGATATACCTTTCCACTTACTCCATCATAAATCGGAGATCATGAAAGAATATATAATAAATAATAATATATGGAATAAACTACTTTGATTAATTACAGGAATCCAACTTTACCTTACCATGGGTAATAAATATTAAACATGGATTAATATACTATTAAATCCAATAACCACCTTCACCAATCATAGATAATAAATAAACATGCTTAAATAAATAATCAAACGTCCTATATGATTGTATCAACAACCCATACAACCATATAAAAAATACTAATCACATGTTCTAGCACAACAATTACGGAAACATGATATTTCGTTGCAAACAATCTCGCCTTCGAACTACCCAATTTCCTAAGCATGATACTAAGTTCCAAACCACTCTTAGTACATAATACTATATCCAAAACCCTTAGACATTCACGTACCTTGTATAAACTATTCGTTGTGCCTCCTTTGTGTGCACTAAAAGTACCTCAAGGAGTATTCTTCTCCTACAAGCTAAGTAATAGATAGATGAATATTAATCATCATTACAAAAATTCTAGCACACTTGAAGTTATTCGTTGTGCCTCCTTTGTGTGCACTTGAAGGAAGAGGAGAGAAGACCGAAAAAGCGAGAGAGAAAAAGAGATAGGAACATTAGGGTTGTAAAATGTTTAATGAACGCCTAATTCCCTATTTATAGCATTTGGATGTTTTAGTCAAACTAGGAACCCTAAAGTCCTTTCTAAAAACATTTAAATACTCTCATTTAAATTCTTTAATAACCTTTGGCTCAATAAAGTTAAAACATGTCAATTTAAAATAGTTAACCTTCAAATAATTAAATAAGATCCTCCTTAAATGAAATTTAAATATATTTCTAGGAAAAATGGTCAAAAAGAAGTCAACCTTTGGCGGTATACACAAAATAAGACAGACTTTTGATTAACTCAGAATAATCCAAGCTTATGGGCGTATTCGCTTATAATATGCTCATGTAACTGAACAATGGGTAGTTAATTATTTTAATTTGTTTTCCTTTTGTCTACCCATCCCCTCTTTCCCCACCACTACCAAAACTTAGGAAACCCTCCATTTTATTTATCCTCCTCACCACCTCCAATTTTACCCCTTCCCTCCTCCTGGTCCGAGCAACCCCCCTCAGTTCTTCTCCTATTCGAAGTTCGAACCCACGCACCACCATCATTGTATCAAATTAGCCTATAGCCTCCGTTGTCCACCCTACCGAGATTCCTTCCCCATGTTAGCGGCACCAATCTGCTGTACTTAACCTAATTTTCCAGCCTCGAACTGCACCAGCCCCACCACCACTTATCGCCGACCAAACCACCTTCGCTTTACTACTTTCTTTTTTTTTTTCTTTTTCTTATTCTTATTCTTCCTTCCCCATACTAGTCTCCCTTACACCCTACCCTTTCACGTCTTCTTCTCCATTCACCATAACGTGAACCTTCGTTCTTCATCATCGGTGCACCACACTGTATCTCCAGCACCGACCACCACGTCTTTGCACCTCCTCATCTTCTCAGTTTTCTATCTTCCTACCTCCATATTCTCTCTCCTCCCCACCACCACTGTTCAATTTCCTGGTTAAGGAGGTAGAGATCAGAATATGTCAGCCATGGATGAAGCTTAGTTGAGAAAGAGTTATGAGAGAAGAGAGAGAAGCTAATATTATTTCTGGATGAAAGAAGAAGGGATTACATTGTAATATTTGTTACAAGTACAAAATAAAGCATGTGCTAATCTATTTATATCATTACTAAACTAGACTACCAATACTAACAAACTAAGCTAACAATAGCTATACTAACTAAGTTAACTGATAACCATAACTCCAACACCCCCCTCAAACTGGAAATGGTTGCAATTGCAAGCATTTACAGTTTGAACTAATGCAGTGAACAAGCATAGCTGCGAACTATGTTGCTTCTCATATATTGCTTCATGGAGCAATAGTCTACGACAAGATGTACAACGCTAATCAGCAGTAGCAACAGCAACAAAGAGCACAGAACGAACAGCCAGCCGAATATCAGTATCATCCATCGCAATTATGGCGTTGTTTCCACTGAATCCAAGCAAGAACATTCCAAATTCAATGATGTGATTACACCCACTATCCCAAGAGGATTCTAAACCTCTAGCATTGCATGATCTGGATGCTCTAAAGGAATAATTAAACCAGCTAAAACACTGATTGCGAGAAATCATTAGCAAATTTATCCAAACTGCTTTCAACCTTGGAGAATTGTACACCCTACCAAAAAAAAATACAAGGTGCTAGTGCTAACAAGTATCCAACACCATAACCTCCCCGCAAACTTGGAAGGATAAAATTGGACATTCCAAGCTTGAAGAGCCATGACAACTAGTGTCATTCTGTTAGACAATAACCAATACTTTTCAAGCCCACAGATCATTAGAATACCTTGTATGCCCAATTATGCCTACTGAGTGGAAACTGAACCCAAGTTGTTGTACTAGCTATACTTTAGCAAGTCCCCAAGAAAACCAAAATACCTTCTACCAACAAAATAAGAAACATACCAACAACCACAAATTTGCAAGGGATCCATGCTTATCTCATCAAGAGAAACTACAGTGACAATTGCAATAGTAGCAATTACAACAGCAATGGCTCCACAACAACACCAATATCAAAAATATATGAACCCAGAGCAATACCAACAAACCCATCACCACAAGTAAACAACTACCCAACACCTTAGCTCAACACTAATATTTCACCATAACAACAATCTTAGTGTCCAACCAAGCACATAAAAATACAACATCAACTGAATTTAGTGGATTTGAAATGAGATCATTTTGTATCTTCGAGAAGAAAGATGACATGAATTGTGTTTAAGGATTGGAAAAAACAAAACAAATTAGAAAGTGAGAAATTGAGCTATGAAAAAGAGCTAAAAAGTAGGTAGAAAAGAGAGTATCAAAGAGAATTTGAGTTTGATCTCTTTTGGGTCTTTCAAAAAACAACAACTTGGGTGTAAAAATGACCAACTTTAGGTCTGAAAAAATGACCAACTACGGGTCAAAACAATCAAAGAAAATATCAAAATATCAAAGAAGTACCTTAATGGGAATGAAATAGACCTCAAGGGGTCATAACAAAGGTGTCATTATGGGCTCAAAATATGATCTCGAAGGATCATGAAAACGACCATCTATTAGGTCAAAGAAAACTGATCTCAATATATCATCAAAGAAGACCTCTAATGGGTTACAACAAAGATCACTAAGGATCACAACAAAGACCTCTAATGGGTCGAAATAAAGAAGCATAGAAGGGCCCAAAACAAACCTCTATGGGCGTAAAACAAAGGATATAACCTCTATGGGTCACAAGATAGACCATCTATGGGTTGGAGGTTAAAGTCATAAGAGTATCAAATTTATAACCCAACAAAGTAGGCTTTGAGCAAAAGAGATCACAATGGATCTTTGAACAAAACAGAGAAATAATTACTCAACATGGTTCACAGAGAAAATTAAGAGAAACAATTAAGTAGATAAACTGAATTCGGATTATTAAAAGAAGAATTTCAGAGGAGAAGATATTGTAGTAAAGAAAGAAAATGAGGCTCGGAGAAATGAATCAATGTGAAAGAGAATTAATCAAATGCACCTAACATCATTATCAAGGTGTCGACTCATGAACAAAGAGCAAGAAACTGCAAATCCAAAATTCACCACAACTAATCCTCAATAAGACCATCATCAACCACAACAACATCAACACAACAACTATTCCATCAAAAAAAAATAAACAACATCCTAATTGCCCATTCATCCTCCAAATTGCGACAAAAACAATCAACAAAATCAAGAGCCATACCCAATTGAGATAGCAGATCAGTCCAATTTTGCGACAGAAACTGAATTTCCTGCTTAAACTCTTTATGGCGAAAGTGGAAACTCCTCAGCTTACTAACAGTGGAAAATTTCGCAGTGCAATCTTGGAAAAATCTTCCCCAATGAGAAACTGAATATATGACTCCATTAAGTCAAACGCTTGTAACACCATATCTCCAAATATTACTCAGTATAATTGTAAACCCAGATCCAGTTGAGAAGATCGAAGAATTGAGCCAACGTCTTCCAGAAGAATCGCCAAGAAAACGCAAATTGAAAAATGAAAACCAAGAAATTCATAAACTCAATTTGAGGTTGTCGGGTCTGGAAATTCAAGAATACCCAACTCAACAGTTCGCAAGAAGATCTTCAAGCAATTTGATTAGAATTATGTGCAAGAAGCATTTCGATCAATATGAAGGAAATCAGGGCACGATTTGCACAAAGAATTTCGAAGAATTCAGAACAATAAAATGTTGGAGATTAACGAAACCCTAGAAATTAGGGAAAACCCTCAAGAATCGATAAATTGTTCGATTTAAGGTTTATGTGAGACAATTTAGAAGTAAATCCGAAAAAATTGAAACAATGAGTGGCCGAAATTAAGCCTGATTCGAGAGAAATTGATCAAAACTTCGATGGGAAAATTTTTAGGGAAACTGAGAAAATGAGATGAAATTTGTGGGATTTTGAAGAGAAATTTGCGGAAGAAATTGAGCTAGAATTCGTCCCGCTCTGGTACCATGTTAAATTTCATGTTTAAGGAGGTAGAAAATGGTGTATGTCAGCCATGGATGAAGCTTACTTGAGAAAGAGTTATGAGGGAAAAGAGAGAAGGTAATATTAGCAGCAAGCAGCACGAGCGACCACCAATAGCAACACCACTGGCATCCAGCACACGCCGGAGAGTTGAAGAAAATGGCGGTACAACGCCAGCCACACGCGCAAGCAACAACAGCAGCAGCAAGAGGAAAGAGGGAGGCGCGAGGAAAGATAGGAAGCAGGGCGATGTTGGTGGCCCACCTGAACACCGATAATAGCAGCGAGGATTGCCGACGCGACGCAAGAGGGAGGAAGAGAGGTGCGGGCGAGGGAGAGAAAATTGGGGTTTTGGGATTTTGGGTCCTGCTTTTCAAAGGCCTAGAATCGGAATTGAGATTTTAATTGAAGAGGTTGAAAAATTCCTCTTGGCCTCATCAGATGAAAGCACGAAGGGAGAAAGGAAGGTGGAGCTGGCTTCACTACAGCCAAGCGCGAAGAGGGGGAAAAGAAGAAAGGCGTGGGGAAGAGAGAAAATGAGGGAAGGGGTTCCTCTTTTTTGCACTATAAAACTTAACCCAAATAGACTTATTTCATTACAACATGAAATAGGATCAACACTATAACTTAAGAAAATTGATTTAGTATAATATTATAACTTAGGATCAAATATTATAATATAATATACAAATATAATTAATTAAACACAAAACTATTTGTACTTATTGCAAATATATAACAGAATAACGAAGCTAATAAAATAATTCACCTATGATTAAACGCGAATAAAAATATTAGTTGCTACGCATAAACAAAATATAATATCGGCGTCAATAAAATAATGAAATATTTAGTGACGATAAAAGTTAAAATTCACATCTTAACTCAAATAAAATAAGAACATTTGATACATAATTAACTTAAAAAATATAATTAGCATTTAATAATCTATTTAAAAATTGGGCTATTACACATGAGATTGCTTTTGTCTGTCTTCACGCCAGAGGCGCGATTTTTCATATGGCCTACTCTGGACCCTCCACCTTAAATGCCCTATAAAGTACTTGGCATATTTTGAGGCTCTATGAGCAAGATCAGGTCAACATGCTTATTTTTCACCTGAAGATAGGGTTGTTCATTAGCCAAGCGGGTCAAAATAAATGATGCAACAAATGTATCGTCTGGAACCTAGTATCACTTAAAGGTCTCTAAATAGGTAAGGTGAATATCCATCTTTAATAAAAACTGACTCAGGGACTCTTGTGAGTGTATTTTGAGGTATCCAAGGTTTGATTACACATGCAAGGTGTTCTGAACCATAGTCTCCATATCTGAGATAAAAGAAAGGATGGAAAGTAGTAGCTGAGTAACTAATTCTAGTATGAAATTAAAGAAAACATTACATAACAACTCAAGCAAGATTTAAACCTTTGCTTGACATTCATAGCAAGTATACTCTTGCTCGTAAAGTTACAATGCACTTTTCATACATTTAAGCATCAATGAACATACTGAAACATTCCCATAATCCTCGACTTAAAACTTCCTTAATTTCTTCCTTTATGACCACTCGGGTCTGAATTGCTAACTATGGATGTCTCGTATCCTTCAACTTAAAGGCACTTTGAAAATCACGACCAGAAGCTAGTCGGATTACATACTATAATTAACAATTGATGACTCGCACTTAAGACACTTATAATACTTTGGTGCACATAACATTTTCTCATCATGATGTACCCTTTTTATCTACCCCTTTTTGTAATTATGGTTATGTAAATAGTAAAAGTTATATGGAAACTTTTGGAAACATGGAAGAATATTTGGCTCTAAAACTAATATTATAACACCCCAAATTCACTTTACTAAAAATGAATCTAAGAGCAATACCACCATGGTGAAATGCAAGGCTTTTGGAATTGTTCAAAAAAAATTATCTTGAATTATTTTTATTAAAATTTAACATATAGATATATGCAACAGAAATAAAACTAAGTCATCATAAATCCTTTATTACAGATTGGAGGCATATTACCCAAAAAAAATTATTTAAAAACATTATTTATAATGTCCATTAATGTTTAGAAATCTATGAACTAGACTAATCTAGTGTGAAACCAACCCATGCATGCTTGTCATGAATTACGTATAGGACAAGTCTGCTCACCATTCAACATAAGGTTGAAATGGGTGTCGTGAAATCAAAGTAAATTGACCAACAACAACAAAATACACATCAGCAAAAGTTGAGTATAGACATAATAAAGAAAAAGGAAAGATCCTAATCGTGATACTGAAACAAAAATGTTGAATCACCTAGGTTTTGAATGGTGACAAACAGCTACAGGGAACAGGTGTTTATGAGCTGTTAGGAAACAGCTGAGAAACTAACTGTTCCAAGACTATTTGTTATGCTATGTTTCTTGTGTAGCAAATAGGTTTATTACAAGACTTAAAACTAGGAGATTCTCTCGAAGATGTTCAAGGAAAAGACAAGTATTGAATTGTTGATTAAAGGGAAGCTTCAAGAATTAAAGTACATGAAAATAATATAGGATCTTTCATTTGAATTGTAATATATCATATGATATTCTTAGAGAAATTGTTTGAGTTGTTCCTAGTGTGAAACAAAAGGGTTTTGAATATGGGAACTAGTTGGTTACATATTCAGAATACTACTAGGTAGGGTAACAGGTCTGAGTACTAGTTACTTTGTAGGGTGATTGTGCTGGTTGTTTAGAAAATATTTTTGGAAAAATATTTTCTCAAAATACTTTCCATTAGAAAAGACTACCAGCCTTTACAATCTTTATTCAGTATTCTCTTGCCTTAAAGCGTGTGAATATCTTAGATAATATATTTCCTTAAGGAAATATATTGCTCAAGATATAATTTCCATAACTTAAGATTATCATATCTTTGATATCTTGATTTAAGGCACGCTCAGAGGTTATACCTTGGTCTATAAATATTGAATGATGATTCTACATCACCCTTGATGCTCTTTCAAATTTTATTGAGTAATTTTGAGAGCTTTCACAGAGAACAACTGAACAGTTTCATAAAATAGTGTACGCATTTCATAAAGCTTTATATTACTCTTTTATTTGCTTTGTAAGAAAGCAGAATTTAAGAGAAACTTATTGTAGTACATCTCTAACAGAGGGGTTAGAGGTTGGGTAGCGTTTGTGACTTCATTCGCTAGTGCTTGTAAGTTAAGAGCGAAGCAACACACTAGAGTTAGTGTGGGGTGTGCTGTTTCCCTAGAGTAACGGAACAGGAGTGTGCAAGAGTATTCTTATTTTTCATAGTTGATTAATAAGAAAACTAGTGTAGAAGGACGTAGACACTTGTTTGGTTGAATCTCGTTAAATTTGGTGTGTTCTTTATTATTTTCAAGTTCTAATGTTTCCGTTGTCAGGATCCAGCCAAACAGGTTCCTCCTTAAATCGAAAGAATTTGAATTTAGCACCAATTCTCCTAAGTACTCAATTCACCCCCCTCTTGACTACTTGTAAACCTTCAATTGATATCAGAGCGCGTTCTTCATAATAGGGTAACAGCTAGAGAAATTGATCATGAGTACTCAAGAAATGAACGCTTTGGGTTATGACAACAAGACCTTAAAAATTCAATGGGAAAAACTATGCTTGGTGGAACAATAGATTGAGAAATATCTTCATTGGCATTGACTGCGAGTGTTGGTTAGTTGTCAAAAATTGACTAATAGAGATCACCAAGGATGTTGAGTGTACCCCGGTTACGAAGAAGGAGATCACGTATACATATACTAATTACAAGAAGTTGGAGAAGAATGCCAAAGCCATGTCCATACTGCAACAGGCCGTTGGAGAGAATGTGACAAACAGAATCTCTGCTTGCATTTCCGCTAAGGAAATCTGAGATACCCTCAACCTTGCATATGAGGGAACCAGTGACGTAAAGAGCTCTAAAATTGATGTACTCATGACTAAATACGAAGCTTTTAACATGAACAAGGATGAAAAAATAAATAATTGCTTTGCTAGATTTATGACTATATTAAATGTTTTTAAATCTCTTAGCAAAAGTTTCTCCGATAAGGATTTGGTTAGGGAAAATTATGAAGATTGATAGATGTATGGACGGCCAAGGTAACAACTCTCTATGAAGCAAAAGATCACACATCACTGAGTTTTGAACAGCTGATTGGTTCCCTTATGACCCATGAGATGTTGGTTGAGTCTAAGAGTTATAAGGGATAAATCCGAGGTGTTTCTTTGAAGGGAACATTTGAAGAAGAAGAAGAAGATGTCATAGCAATGATGGCTAAATGATTTGAAAAGACACTAAGCATAATCAAAATAATAAGAATCATTCCTAGACATGATACTACGAGAGTACTACATTTCATTACTCTTATAATTTAATTGGCAACGAACGGGCACCGTAATCTTTCTAGAAGTATACGGGCTATTTAATCCTTAATAGACTACTTGGTCTATTAGATGGAATATAAATGTGGTTTCGTTCCACTTCACACCCATCACCTTAGTATGCATACCCCCAAGATCGTACAGAACCTTCCGCCTACTTGAGTTATCAAAATTTATAAGGACTCTACTATCGTCACAGTAGGCCAGTGTAGGAGTGTAGAACATGTCCCACACTCCCCCCATTGTTCATTACTTGTAGGGAGTCCGACTACAAGTTTATCGACAATTATCCTTCTTAGTGATACTCATTCATACAACATTAAGCATATGATTATTTAATTTCCCTTCTTAGGTACATTGCCTAATTCTTTAGTTTAGGTAACCTCTTGTAACATCCTTGCTACAACAACAAATCATAAGATTCCAATCCAATTCTTATTTCATGCTTGTGATACGATGGAATTACGCATTCCAATAATAATTCATTCCAATTCACAAGTCATACAACAAGGAAATACATACAGATTTCCAATCGATTTCATGTTACCAAACAATCTCATCAATCATAACCATATAATAGTTCCCTATCATGATTCTAGGTTCCAATGAAAGAATTCATAACTTAAACGTGATACTAACGCATCTAATTGAACTAGTACGCGTACGTACCTTGTAACGGAGAATTTTCGCTGACTACTTTCCGCTTATGAAATTGGGACCTAATCGAATAATAAAAGTATTTCAGTGCCTAGTCCTTGATATTATTAATAAAAAAAGAGTTTTTTGTCATAAACAACCTTTTAAAACCACTTTTTTGCGAAAAACAACCTTTTAAAAGTTTTTTTGCAACTTACAACCTTTTTTGAAACTTTTTTGCGAGATGAAACCTAAAACTAAATTTTTTTGCGAAATAAAACCTTTTCTGGAATTCCGTCATTGACCGTTAAATTTTGTGCGCTGACCGTCAGTTGCACCCTCCAATCTCTCTCCTCACTCCATCTTCCTCCTTGAACACCAAACCCAGCCACCACTCTCCTTCATCCTCCTTGCAACCACCACGCAAACCACCACTCTCCTTCCCCCCAATCCCGAAATCACCACCCCCACCACCCCAACCTCCACTTTCCTTCCTCCTCCCTGAAATTTCCACCGCTCAACCAGCCCCTCCCACCTCCTCCCGAAATCAAAGTTGCTCTCCTCCCTGCACTGTTGCCTCGCCGGCGTCCCAAGCTCGCCGGAGCCGCGCCTACCCCCCTTGCGCGGTGCTGCTCCTGTTGTGCTTCGTTCCCCTGCTCGGTCTTCTCACTCCTCTTCATGGTGGTAGTGTTCGGTCTTCTCACTCCTCTTCTTTCCCCTGCTGCTGTGCTTTTTTACGATTTTGGGGAAGGTTGAGCGGTGGAAATTTCAGGGAGGAGGAAGGAAAGTGGAGGTTGGGGTGGTGATTTCGGGAAAAGGGGGAAGGAAAGTGGTGGTTTGCGTGGTGGTTGCAAGGAGGATGAAGGAGAGTGGTGGCTGGGGTTGGTGTTCAGAGAGGGAGATGGAGTGAGGAGAGAGATTGGGGATGCAACTGACGGTCAACGCACAAAATTTAACGGTCAATGACGGAATTCCAGAAAAGGTTTCATTTTGCAAAAAAAATTAGTTTTAGGTTTCATCTCGCAAAAAAGTTTCAAAAAAGGTTGTAAGTTGCAAAAAAACTTTTAAAAGGTTGTTTTTCGTAAAAAAGTAGTTTTAAAAGGTTGTTTCGGAAAAAAAACTCATAAAAAAAACAGCTTATCTAACTATGTAAAACATAGTGTTTCGAATAATAAAAATAACCAATCTTGTTGTTTAAACTTTCTTTTCATGAACTTTATTGAAACTAACATATTTAGGAACTAATAATAAAGTGTTTGCAAATCTGATTTTTTTAACTTATATTATACTTGTTCATAACAACAAAAATCTAAACTAATATATGTAAGTATTATAAAATCAGAGTTGAGAAATAAAATCATCCTAAGAACTAATAGTATAATCATAAATCTTATTTCTTTTAACTTATAATATGCTTTGTTTACAACAACGAAACTTAAACAATTATATATACAAGTATTATAAAAATCAAATTTGAGAAACAAAATTTTCATAAGAACTAAAATTATAATTCTAAATCTAATTTCTTTTACTTATTCTCTACTTTACTTATAATCACTAAACATAATCAATGATACATAAGAATAACAAAACAGATTTTACAATGTAATTTAAAGTAGAAAAGAAGAGGAGTCTTTTTTTTATAGTATACCGGATTGTGCACCACCGACGATCACCAACCGCTGGCAGACGCGCGACCACCACCCGCGACTGAACCACCAGCGAGCCACTCGAACCTCCACACTCGAGCACCTCCAGACACGAATCCGAGTCCACGCGACCTCCGGTATAAAATTTCGACCAGCGTAGAGGAGGGCAGAATAGCACAGGAGAGAGAGGAGAGGAGAGAGAAGATTTCTTGGAAGAGGAGAGGAGAAATAACGTGGAAGAGGATAGGAGAGAAAGGAGAGCGAAATCTCTTGGGTAAAAAAAAAGGTTGACTTGAAGTAATGAATAGGGTTTTACTTTATTTTTTTCTTTTTTTTCTTGTTTATAGGATGACAAACCTAGGTTTAATAGAATTTGTTTTCCAAATCAAATTCCTATTTCTTAGTTTTTTTATTTGGAAAACAAAATAAAATCGAATTATAGTATAATTAGGTACAAAAAGTAGGTTATATAGTTAAATTATAACTGTAGGCTTACTCAAACTTTATGAATATGTGAATAATATTATTCGTTTAATAAAAATACTTTCAACCTTATTCTTTATATTACGGAGTATTACAATAAACATCTTCATACGTTTTTTCATTAATTTACAAAGAATTATACAAATCTTCAATCTTAATCTTCACCATGATGCTACTTGATCTTCATCATCTTGGAAGGGCTTTGGAATTAGACTTTATTACATAATTTTATGAAAAATTAGAGATAAATGAAAATCTTTGATTAAAAAAATTTTATGATGATTTTTAATGATCTTTTTTAGGTAATGAAAATGAGTCATTTTAAAACAAACTTAAAACTTATGTAAACTCAAAGATTTTTAATTATCTTTTTCATGTGAATCAATTTTTTCCATTGTTTGTTCTGCCGCTCACTTGAAAATTCAATAACTTTTATAATAAAGCATAAAATTTGATGCATGATACACCTATGAGAAGATATACAAGTTCTTTATGTTGTGTCAAAATTTGACATCTTATCAGTAATGACTCAAATTTTTAAGATTTATACCAAAAAGGGTCAAAATAGGACCTTAATTAAAAATTTTGCTTTAAACTCATCTTAACGATATGACTTTGCTTTGAAATTTTGCATGAGCATTCTAGACATATTTAAGGTCTATAATGGAAAGTTTTATGACAATTGAACATCATTAAAATGCTTTTTCATTTGATTTCTGGACTGAAGATAAAAAAAACAGTGTTCTAAGATTTAGTGATTCTCATTAACGTTTTTTGTAAAAATGATATAAAATTGTACAAAACTAACATGACAATCATTTTTATGTGGATGGAAAATCTACTGATGTCTACTTTATTTTTTCTTCGTTTAGTTTTGGCCAAATGACAATCCTATGACCTATTTATATAATGCCGACGAAAAAATGTTTATGCACAATTCAAGTTGAAACTTTATGAAAAGTGATTTTTTGGTGATTAACAACAACTTGATTAAGAAAACACGTTTCTTATTACTAATCATATATTTCCTTAGAGTCTCCCCGATAGAGTTGACTATCTAGGTGGGTAATTTCTAGGTTGGAAACCCATTGGGATTTCCTCATACCTAATTCGCTCTAAAGTTTAAAAAATGACAAGAAGAAACAAGAAAGAAGTTAGTAATCGATTAAGAAGATAATTAAATACGAAAAAGAACAAGAATTTACCTTTCAAGATGATCAATGATGCAACTCCTTTGCAAATATTTCTTTTTTTTTATCTTCCTAATTTTTGTAAATGGTCTTCTAAGTTAGAACTCTTTTTTTTGGTGTTTTGATGAAATTATTTTACTTACTTACTTCAGATTGCTTTCTAATTGATCTTTTTTCCACTCAACTTTTTAATGCCTAATGCTTCTTTTAATGATCTTTTCCTCTTATGCTCTCTTTAACTTCTTTCTAACTCCCTCTTTTTGTCCCCCTAATGAAGTCTTTTGGAGGGGTATTTATATTGGAGGGTGAATGGTGAATTAGGGTTTACAAAAGGGTAGAAAATTAGATTTTTTTACAGAAAAAATCTGATTTTCTTTCATCCTACATCACTTTATTCTTATGGGAAAGCCAAATATTCTTATTCACTTTTGATTTTATGTTTCTTTTACATTAAGGAAAAAATATGATTTTTTCAGCATTTGATTCTCCCCTACATGTACCTTAGATATGCCCTAATTCAAGATTTTCGTCGGAAAAAAACTGCATGGGGGATTTTTGGGCTCGTTGCGCACGTGATGCGTGGCGCGCATCAGCTATGCGTTTTGGCGTACCAAGAGTATTAACCGAAAAAAGCGAATACTTAGCCCATCTAATCAACTTATAAAATAAGATTTTGATGCTTATTCTTATTCCTATTCCTTAACTCATTGATGAATGGACATTATTGGTGGTTAAAGAATATATTATTATTCTCTATCCTATGGAAAACCGAAAGTGATTGGTGGATAATAATTTGATCACCAAGAAAATTGACTTATACCAATTTTGAGGAATGTGACTAAATTTTTTGGCAATTAGGCATGACTTATTTGCCGCTTTTCGGGTAATTAAACTTAATACGTTTAACGCATACTTAACATATTAACAAAAGGAGCATGGATTTACGACAAAAGGGTATATCGTATAAACAAAAATTCATGGCTTAAAGATAAAAAATATACGATTAAGGAAAAGACGAAAAATCACGTGCCGAGCCAAAGCTTGCGCTCCAAAAAAAAACTTGCGCTCCACGATGGAGCTTGCCTCCATCAGGAAGCACGAGCTCTGTGTTGCGTGGTGATTTTCCATTGTTTGTCTTATTAGCTTTTCCTGCTGAGTATTCATCATTCGCCTATATCGAAGGTCTTGTCTTTGCTCTTATTAAATAAAAAATCAACCATTCGCCTATATTGAAGTTCTTGTCTTTGCTCTTATTAAAAAAAAAAGCATATTTTTTGTTTTTAAAAAAAATCCGCTTTTTAATTATTAATCGTCACAGGGGATCAAATTTTGGTGTCTACAACAGACAAAATTGCTTTCCCCACATGTTATCAGGAAGTCCAGAACTAATCAACATGGCATTCATCATATTCTTAAGGGTTATATTATTCCTTTCAGCTTTACCATTCTTTTCGGGGATATGTAGTGAGGTCATCGATAATCCCATTTTGTTAATAGAAGGTCTTAAGCGAAGTAGGGTCATACTCTCCTCCACTATCACTAATAAGAGTCTTGATTTTTTTGTCCAATTGGTTTTTAACTTCAGCTTTGACTTTAAAAATATTTCATCTGCCTCGTTCTTGGATTTTAGAAGGTATACTTCTGATACATGTGCGTTAAGGCGACTCAAAATATTACAATTAGATGATCTTTTCTAATACTGGATTTAGATCATCTTACAATTCAAAGTCATAAAAGCCCAAATTTATTATTTATATTACAAGGGAGTACGATTGAAGCCCAACATGAAGCAACAACATCAACAAAGGCGTCTAATGTGGAGTGCAAAGAGTAGCCCAAAGTTCTATTTTGGGCAATGATGTTTTATTTGCTTTTGTTGTTTTATTTTAGCTTGTAATAAAGCCTCGAGTGTACTCTTAAAGTTACTCACAAAAGACAGCTGATTAGAGCATGTTTAGGAGGATAATTAGCTCTTCATTTACTATTTGTAATAGCTCATTAATGAGGGGTTATGATTAGGCGTAAATTTAGGAGGTTTTGTAACTCCTTGGGGGCTGTTCAACTTGGACAATTTTGAGTGGTTTTTTATCTTGTTTTGGTTGCTTTTTTGCTGCTCTTACTCACTATATAAAGGAAAGTTAATGAGAAGAAAAATCAGATTTGTGTTGAAGATAAAAAAAACCTTGTGTTTATGCATTTTAACTTTGCGTGTGTCTCAAGTTCAAGTGTACCCTTGTTGCTTTGAGTGTGTTCTTGAGCAATAAGCTTAGAGGAGGTTGAGTGGGTCTTGCCTCTGGCCTAAAACCCCAAAACATTGAGTGTGTTTTTGTGTTTTGGTACCATCCTTGGTTTCTTGTGTTTTCAAGTGTTAAAGTGAGTGTTCTTGTTCCTATAAGTTTAGATTCATCATCCAATACTTTGGAGGGTGTTTTAGACTCACACCATCAGGTATCAGAGCTTTGGAATGGAGATCTTGAAGAAAAATCGCGTTTTGGTGGTAAAACAAAACGAGCAGAATACATCATATTTATCGTCTGACTTTGAAGGGCTTTTTCTTGGCCTTCAAGAGTCCAAATTGGGTGATTCTTTTTTAGATTCTGCATAAATTTTTGTCTGAAATTCTCACAGAAGTATTTAGATTTTTGTTAATTGTTTTGATATTAAACTGGGCACGTTTTTCGCAACTGCGCCAGAACAAAGAAAATCCAGCGCACTCAACTTCACGAAGATTTCTCCTTGGTCCGAAAAGCTTTTAACGAGTTTCTTTTTTTTTTACTCTGCTTAAACTTTCCTTAATTTTCATAATATGTTGACAGTCTCAAGGTATTTTACATTTTTGTTCAATTGTTTGAAGTTACGGGCAGACTCACTCTTGTATTTGTAATAACACTAGTGGAAAAACAAGGAAGGGCTGCGGTCAAAACAGCCCTAAGGGCTGCGTTTTTGGCCAGCAGCCCATTCCATAGCAGCCCTTCAATAGATAAGAAGGGCTGCGGTTTTTAGCCGCAGCCCTTCACAACGAAGGGCTGCGGGTTAGGCCAAAAACGCAACCCTTATAAGCTTGAAAGGCTGCGTTTTCGGCTTAAACCGCAGCCCTTCACATTTAAATTTTTTTTTTTTAAAAAAATAAATTGCACCCTCCACCCCCCTGCCCACCCCCCGCCCGCCCAAAGACACCCCACCCCCCCCCCAAGACACCCCACCCCCCGCCCACCCCAAGACACCCCCACCCCCTGCCCACCCCCGGCCCCACCCCCACCCCCGCCCACCCCAAGCCCCACCCCCCTTGCCCACTCCCCGGCCCCCGCACACCCCACCCCCGCCCACCCCAAGCACCCCTGCCCACCCCCTGCCCGGCCCAGACACCCCACCCCCAGCCCACCCCCCTTGGCCCTCACCCCCACCCCTTGCCCACCCCCTGCACTCCCACCCCCAGCTCACTTTGCCCTGACCCACACCGCCCGCCCCCTGCACTCCCCCAGCCCTGCCCCCACCCAAAACCACCCTTCGACACAAAAAAAAAACCGATCAAATTGCAATAATAATATATGACAAGTTTTTGAACGTAATATAATAATTAACTTTAAATATGTATATATTTAATAATGTGAAAAATGTACATAGAATTAATACAAACTAGTAGATGTATCATAAGCAATCATCGCAAATGTGGGACGCCAACTTATCCCGAACTTCATGTAATTCGTCTGTGGTGAAGGCCCTCAAACGTGGTGTGTTATTCATATAAACCTTGCAAAACAACCAAGGAATAAACACATAATATTAGAATTCAATCATCTACGTACCGTAGTTAGTAGTTCTAAAAATGACATATACCTTCCCGAAATTCAATCAAAAACAAATGCAAGCCTAAAACTCTACACACTAGTTATATTATACCTTATATTATCATATTGAAAAAGAAAATGGAGTTAAATGAAGCGATAAGTACGAATTAGACGCGAAAAGGCAAAAATAGGCCTAAAATGCCCTTTTCGTTCCCAAAATTCAACCTACAACAATTGCAAACCTAAAAATCTACACAATAGTTACATTATGCCTCATATTATCATGTTAAAAATGAATTTGGGGTTAAATGACTCGATAAATACGATTTGGAAGCGTAAAAGGCAAAAATAGGCCTAGAAATGACATTTTCGTTCCCAAATATATGCATGTGCTACTTTGGTTTCTAAACCCATTAATACCTATTACCAATCGATCTAATCTAAACTAACATATACTAATAAGTTACATACCTTTTGAAGATCATCGGCGTTAGTGCCTTTGGTTGACGATATCGAACATGTACCTCGGCACGTAATAGCCACATGCAAGTCCATCTTCTTGTTGCGGACACTAAATGTTCACCAAAGGATGCATCCAATGACATTCATGTTAATTAGATGTGTAGTATGTGGCTAAAAGTGTTTCTATATAAGGACAAATAAATTAGTCATGTTACCTCGACTGATATCCAAACAGGAGCTTTTGGTGCTCGAAGTCCTGTTGCACTAATATGCTTCATCACACTACATCAACAACATTATTATAAGATTAGATGTACTAACTGTTTATATATTTAAAGATGATGAATAATGTGTAATATTAATAAGTGCGCATATATTGAGTTTCGATTAGGCTACCTATTTAACAATGATTTGATTAGTAAGGTCCAATGTTATCAGGATCGGGATCCTACTTTGGATCGTAGGGGTTGGTAGGATCGAATCGGTGGGATCGGATCGTAGAATCGTAAGATCCTACAATTCGGTAAAATAGAGATAATTATGCTTGAAAATGGTGAGACTTTGATGTTAAAAATTTACACATATTAATAATGACTTATTTGATTAGCAAATGGTGATAATTTTTCAATGCTATAAGATTTGAAGTAAAATGCAACCAAAATATAATAGAAAAATATAATATGTGAAAATACTTTATGATTTTTTTACGATAGGATCGGATCGTAGAGTCGTAGGATCGTATAATCGTATTAAGATCCTACCATGTGATTTTTTGTGGTTGGGTAGGATCGAAAGATCCTACAAAATTAAGATCCTACGTAGGATCGGGATCGGTGAGGTCCTTCCGGATCGTAGAATCGTAGGATCGTAAGAGTCGGATCGGGATTTTAACAACATTGGTAAGGTCCGTGGTGGTTGTCGACGCAAAGAATCAAAGTGGTAGACTTCGTTACGTGACAAACATATCGCAAGCAGTGTCCAATGAGCCCTACAACAAGAAAATATAGTTATTATTAATCGTAGAACAATTAATAGGTCAATTTAAGTATCAAATAATAAAAGTAAAGCGAGTTTAACAAGCATACTTTTCAATATAAGGAACAAGAATGATCTGATGATATCCAAAACGAGATGATGCTTTGAAACTCATGTCGAGATACTCTTTCACTTCGGCTTTATTTTGTAAGCAATTGTCATCTCGTATTATGTTTGGACATAACCAACCAAACATTGCACTAGATGTTGCAAGCAATTCATTGTATAATAACCTGAGAAATTATATTGATTATATTAAAAGTAAACCAACAATTACTTATTATGGATTTGAAAACTACTTAAGGCATATATATATGTATATGTATATTTAATTTATATACTTATGTATTACCTCATGAATGTTTGTATCATGGAAACATTTAACTCTACCCCACATAAGAATTCTTTAATATCAACCTTTGAAATGAATGTCGATGAGTTCTCAAGGTAGTGGAATTGTTGCTCCCCCAAAGCAACCTCAATTGCGCTTTCATCGGGTAAATCGCTAGCGCACTCATGTAACCAAAAGCATGGCGTAGTAAGGGTCCGCACCACCTCTGGATCGATAATAAGTGGATTTTTTGTCTTAGAAACATTTCCCGTCACCACATTTCGTTCACCTTCATCACGTAAACTTGCTTTCTTATAAGGTGAACATGCCTTCTTTCCCTTCCTGGCATGTGAGTCGGCCTTCCCCCAAACCTAGTATTTAGTTAAAAGTAAAGATATTACTGACTATCATAGGAACTATAAAAGAAAACACGCATATATATATATATATATATATGAATGTTAATCATTGTACCTCATCTGAAAACCGCACCAATGCACGTGGCCACGTAACATAAGCGCCAAGGGCATCATTTAGTCTTGTAGACCCAACTTCGGCTTCGGCGGCGGAAGAGGTAATTCTTCGAAACGACACAATTTCATTGAGGGTGACCACATAGTGATTATGATCCACTAAGCGGCTATGCAATCGTACTCGGTCACTAGGGGGTTGTGCATGGCCATGAGCTACGAGGATGAAACTATCATAACCATCTCCTCCAGCTAATAGTTCACATGGTGTCTCTTCCTGTAAAAAAAACTCTATTTATAGTTAGTCTATGAAACAACATATATATAGTAAGAATTTCATGCATTTAAGAACGTAACAATAGTTGTTTAACAAAGCAAAGGGATTAAGTGATTACCTTCAACTCGGGTCCTACAGGTGGATCAGGCTGGCTAGGTGTAGTATCACTACCCTTCTTGAATGCAGCAAAAGTCGGTAAACCCATTTGCTCCAAAATGGCGTTGAAGTTATGGGTCATCTCCTCCCTTAGCTCCTCCCGAATTGCGGCTTTCATAGCCTCCACATCTCTGACGCGTTGCCGAATTCACACTACTTACACTTGATTTTGTCGCTGTAGTGTATTGATCACCATATACCTTTCTCAAACCGAGGCGGACACCTCCTACGCCCCTCACGCGTCCACTGTGGTCTGGTCCTAAAGTTTTGTGCAATGCATCAATGTGTCCTTTAGGAGTGAACTCACCAGTTGCCTCTTTTTCCTTCAAGCCAATCTAGATAAGTATAAGAGAGAAATGCTTGTGAGCGCAAAAGTTATATTATATATACCTTATATAACCATATAATCTGTACTTACCACTAGGGGAAAAAAAAGGAAGGGTTGCGCAAGAAGGGCTGCGTTTTATTAAAAACGCAGCCATTCTTGTATGAAGGGCTGCGGTTTCTTTGGAAACCGCAGCCCTTTTATTGAAGGACTGCGGTTAACAAGAAATCGCAGCCCTTCATGCAGTATGAAGGGCTGCGTTTTGAGGCTAACCGCAGCCCTAATAATGAAGGGCTGCGTTTTGAGGCTAACCGCAGCCCTAATAATGAAGGGCTGCGGTTAGCCTGAAAATCGCAGCCCTTCATAAACGAAGGGCTGCGTTTTCTAGACTAACCGCAGCCCTTCTGATCCCATCCCATATCTCCAGTACGTTTTGCGCGCACACACACATGTACAGTACGTAGACATATTTTCTAAATTTCCCTCCCTTACACGCATTTGACGAGCGAAAAATCCCTCCCTCCCTCTCACTCACTCGCACATTAACCCTAACGCCCCATCATCGGAGCCACGACGGAGCACCCACATTGCTTCACCACCACTGACCCTTCTCTTTCTTCACCTCTCTTCTCTTCTCTTAGCTTCTCTTCTCTTCTTTTCTCTTCTCTTCTCCACCATTTGAGTGGGTTTAGGGTGTGGAGCTCCTCCACCACTACGCAGCGCCACCACCCTGGCGCGGCCAGAACAACTACCACCACCACGCCCTACTCTTTCTTCATTGCTAGCTCTTGGGTTTAGCTAATTTTTTGCTTAGTTAAGTATGAATTAATGTTTATAAGTTAGTTTTGTTTTTCTTAATTGAATTAAATGATTAATGTGCAATGTGGGTTTTGTTAATTGTAGGAAGAAGAGGCTTAGGAAGGAAAATAAAGTTCCAACTATCTCTACTCTCTTCATCGCTTATCATTGGTGTTAAGAGGTAACTAGTTTAATTTCGTTGTCTTTTTTGTTTGATTTAATTTGTTGATGAGACAAAGTTGTCATGTGATTCAATTTGATTAAGTTATGATAATTTATTGATATATATATGTATTTCTTATAATGTATGTATATTTCTTGATATGAGATTGTATGAAAACGCAATGTAATTTAGCTATGAAATCTACAAGTTGTTTGAATTGTCATCATATGCCTAGATACCCGTTCAAGACTTACTCATTAGGAGTAAGTCTTGAATAGTCCCCGGTTTGGGACTGTTCTTGGACGTTTGATCTCACTTAGGTGGTGAATGTGTGTCTTCTTTTCAATTCTGAGGAAAATCTTGGCTCATCGTTTCTCTACATTGTTCTCGGGTACATATGTAGATAAGCAATTATCTACATTGTGTACTTGGAGAACTGTAGGGAAATGTCTTTGGGGATTTTCCTTAGAATTGAAAAGTTGGCACACATTCACTAAATGAGATTGAGACGTCCAAGGATGGGTTAGGTTGGAGTGATAAGGACCTTCGGCTGCATGCATACAATTGAACATGTCACTATCTTAGATTGCTCTATACGTGTGTGATATGATGATATGTGAGTGTATGTACTTAAATAATGATTGATGCATTATAATGAATGGTTGTGTTTAATTATTAGAGGTCTTCTTGAATGAGATGGATCGTACTTGGATGTATGGTAGTCGTGAATCGATTGAGTTTGTGAAAGGGGTCTCGGAATTCCGTACTATTTGCATTACAATATCAAGCATCCTCTGGGCCGATCGACTTTTATTGTCCTTGTTTCGATTGTAGAAATGTGAGCAAGGTTAGTAGTATACATGTGGTTAGGGAGCATGTCTTTCGTCGTGGGTTTAGGCCTTAATACCACATATGGGTTTGGCATGGTGAGCAGGGGAAGTATATAGGAAGCTCTAGAGTAATGAACGATGTATGTGAAGAAAAGAAGGATGATGAGTTCGGGGATGAGAATTTGGATGATGAGTTTGCAGATGATGATAGGGATCGGGTAGACGAGATGATACACGAGGTTGAAGATCGATCGTGTAAACGACCTCGTATTTTTGAGTCTATGTCCGAGGTTGCTTTGAAAAGCCGTTGTATCCGGGTTGTACAAAGTACACCAAACTTTCCGCGGTGATAACACTGTTCAACATTAAGTCGAAAGTTGGTTGGACGGACTCTAGTTTCACATCGTTGTTGGAAGTTTTAGGCGATATGCTCCACGATGGAAATGAGCGCCAAAGTCGTAGTATTATGCGAAGAAACTGATGTGTCCTTTCGGTTAAGAGTATGAGCGGATACATGCTTGTCCTAACGATTGTGTGCTTTATCGTAATGAGTATGAGCATTTACATGAGTGTCCACGTTGTGGATTGTCGAGGTACAAGCGTGAAGGAGCTGGAGGTAGTGAAGGACCACCAGCTAAGGTGTTGTGGTATTTACCCATAATACCTAGATTTAAGCGCATGTTCTCAATTAAAGGAGATGCGAAGAATTTGAGGTGGCATGCGGATCGTAGGAAGAAAGACGGTGCGCTCAAGCATCCGGCGATTCGCCCGAGTGGAAAAGTATCAACGGGGTGCATAAGGCATTTGGTAATGAGGATAGGAATCTGAGGCTTGGATTATGTACGGATGGCATGAACCCTTTTGGCAATCTCAGTTCGCAACATAGTACATGGCCAGTGGTCTTAGTGGTTTATAACTTGCCTCCTTGGTTGTGCATGAAACGCAAGTACATGATGCTGTCGCTTCTTATATCGGGGCCCAAACAACCTGGAAATGACATTGATGTATACCTCCAGCCGGTTGTTGAAGATTTACAGAAGATGTGGAACGAAGGAGTGTTAGTATTTGATGTGTATGCTAATGAGATGTTCACTCTGCGTGCCATGCTTTTTTGTACTATGAACGATTATCCAGCTTATGGGAACTTATCTGGGTATATGACGAGAGGAAAACAACCCTGCCCAATTTGTGTAGATGACATGAAATCTACACACCTTAAGGGCTGCAAACATGTGTATATGCGCACACGAAGGCACCTCAGACGCGACCATCCCTATAGGTTTAAGAAAAAGGCATTCGATGGGACGGTTGAAGAAGAAGTTGCTCATAGACCATTAACTGGTACTCAAGTTTATAATCAGGTGAAGGGCATTGAAACAATCTTTGGTAAACCTGCTAGTGAGGTTGATCGACCTACGGGATTATGGAAAAAGGAGTCCATTTTTTGGAAACTCCCATATTGGAAAGATCTAAAGGTCAGACATTGTTTGGATATCATGCACATAGAGAAGAATGTTTGTGAAGCTATTCTTGCGACACTTATGAATATTACGGGCAAGACAAAAGATGTTAAGGCGTCACGACTTTACTTGGAAAAACGGGGGCTTCGACCGAGTTGTGGGCTCGAAAAGGGACGGAAGGAAGAAGAAAGTAGTGGAGGAAAGGGTTGATGATGAAACTCGGAAAAGTAAAAAGAAGGTGGAGGATTCGGAGAAGAATTATTTGCCACCGGCTTGCTACACGATGTCACGTGCGGAGAAACGGATTTTTTACGAGTCATTGTATGGCATTAAGGTCCCAACCGGCTACTCATCGAATATGAAGCGGTTTGTTACCTTAAATGGTGAATTGAAGTTATCGAGTATGAAATCTCACGATTGTCATGTCATGATGCAAGTATTCTTACCGATTGCAATTGTGGGATACTTCCAAAGCATGTGAGGCACACCATTACCGAACTTTGTTCATTTTTCCATACAATATGCAGTAAAGTCCTAGAACCGTCGACCCTCGATTCCTTGCAGGCCAGAGTAGTTGAAACTCTATGCAAATTTGAGATGTTTTTTCCCCCCGCATTCTTTGACATTATGGTCCATCTCATTGTCCATCTAGTTCGAGAAATTAAGTCTGTGTGGTCCAGGTGTTTTTGAGGTGGTGCTATCCTTTTGAGAGATATATGGGCACTTTGAAGGATAAAGTTCGAAATCCTGCACAACCAGAAGGTAGTATAATTCAAGGGGTTGTGGGTGAAGAGATCAGTAATTTTGTGGCTGAGTATTTTGCTAGTGTTGATCCTGTTGGACTTCCGACATCCCGACACGAGGGCAGACTTGAGGGCACGGGCACAATTGGTTCAAAATTGATCACACCTTCCGTAGAAAAGCGTAAACAAGCTCACTTATTTGTATTGCATCACGTAGCAGCTGTCCATCCTTATTTAAATAAACATATGGAGGAATTACGTGTTAGCAATCCTGGAAAAGGAGTTAGGGCATTGACGCAAATGCATAACAAGACTTTCATTGATTGGTTTCATAAACGAGTAGTGAATGATTTGGATGAAAGTGTTCCTGAAACAGTCAAGTGGTTAGCATTTGGTCCTCGTGAAGCTGTACGCTCTTATAAGGGTTATGATATTAATGGGTATACGTTTTGGACTGAACGTCAAGATCTGAAGTCAACATCGCAACAAAATAGTGGTGTTTCACTTGTGGCGTCAGCTACACAATACGCAAGCTCGAAGGATAAGTCGCTTGTACATGCTGAAAGCAATTATTATGGGCGAATAGAAGAAATATGGGAGCTGGACTACTGTACTTTTAATATTTGCCTCTTGTGTTGCAAGTGGGTTGACGATAATCGACGTAGCGTAAGAAAAGATTATCCTTGCGGATTCACTCTTGTTGACCTTAGTCGTCTACGTGAAACTGAGGAGCCATTTGTAATTGCATCACAAGTTAAGCAAGTTTTTTTTGTAACTGATCCTGCTGATAATAAGTGGTCAATTGTTGTACCTGGTAAAAGGAGTATCCTCGGTATTGGTGATGTTGATAATGAGGAAGAATATGATGCATTTGAGGACCTCCCCCCTTTTACCTATCCTGAAAATAGTGTGGAAGATGATGTGAATATGTCGGAGAACTATATGCGTGTAGATCACACGGAAGGGATACATGTACTTGAGGATCCTAAGAAACGGCGGAAGGTCAATAAATCATGAGACATAAACTCAGGTCTGTGTAATTTCTCCAATTTTGCATTTTCGCTTCCAAATCGTACTTATCGAGTCATTTAACCCCAAATGCATTTTGAACATGATAATATGAGGCATAATGTAACTATTGTGTAGATTTTTAGGTTTGCAATTGTTGTAGGTTGAATTTTGGGAACGAAAAGGGCATTTTAGCCCTATTTTTGCCTTTTCGCGTCCAATTCGTATTATCGATTCATTTAACCCCAATTTCATTTTGAACATGATAATATGAGGTATAATGTAACTATTATGTAGATTCTTAGGCTTGCATTTGTTGTTGGTTGTATATCGGGAACATAAATGCGATTTTAGCCCTATTTTTGCCTTTTCGCCTCCAATTCATGTTTCTCGAGTCATTTAACTCCATGTTTGGTATCACTACTATCTTTCATTTTCTTTTTTGTTTTATAATGTAACTATGTAGATTTTTAGGCTTCGGAAACGAAAATCAAAGGTCATTTTACGCCTACATGGCAATGAGGAGTGCGGTGGGGGCAGTAGTGGCGGGGGTGGTGGGACTGTGTTACAAATGTGGAGAGTGAGGTCACATGGCAATGGAATGCTCTCCACATTTGTAACACTTCTCACTATCTCTGCCGCTACCAGCTGGTGGGCATTCCATTGCCATGTGACCTGATTCTCGGGTCATTTTAGGCCTAATATAGCCTTTTCGCTTCCGAATCGTACTTATCGAGTCATTTAACCCCAAATTCTTTGTGAACATGATTATATGAGGTATAATGTAACTATTGTGTAGAGTTTTAGGCTTGCATTTGTTGTTGGTTGCATTTCGGGAACGAAAAGGTCATGTTAGGCCTAGTTTTGCCTTTTCGCTTCCAAATCGTACTTATCGGGGGTGGGGGTGCTGGGCAGGGGATGAAGGAAGGGCTTAGGTATAATGTAACTATTGAGTAGATTTTTTAGCCTTCAATCTGTTCTTGGTTGAATTTCGGAAACGAAAATAAAAGGTCATTTTACGCCTACATGGCAATGAGGGAGTGCGGTGGGGGGCAGTAGTGGCGGGGGTGGTGGGACTGTGTTAAAAATGTGGAGAGTGAGGTCACATGGCAATGGAATGCTCTCCACATTTGTAACACTTCTCACTATCTCCGCCGCTACCAGCTGATGGGCATTCCATTGCCATGTGACCTGATTCTCGGGTCATTTTAGGCCTAATTTAGCCTTTTCGCTTCCAAATCGTACTTATCGAGTCATTTAACCCCAAATTCTTTGTGAACATGATTATATGAGGTATAATCTAACTATTGTGTAGAGTTTTAGGCTTACATTTGTTGTTGGTTGCATTTCGGGAACGAAAAGGTCATGTTAGGCGTAGTTTTGCCTTTTCGCTTCCAAATCGTACTTATCGGGGTGGGGGGTCTTGGGCGGGGGGATGGGGAGGGCTTAGGTATAATGTAACTATTGAGTAGATTTTTAGGCTTCCATCTGTTCTTGTTTGAATTTCGAAAACGAAAATCAAAGGTCATTTTACGCCTACATGGCAATGAGGGAGTGCAGTGGGGGGCAGTAGTGGCAGGGGTGGTGGGATTGTGTTACAAATGTGGAGAGTGAGGTCACATGGCAATGGAATGCTCTCCACATTTGTAACACTTCTCACTATCTCCGCCGCTACCAGCTGATGGGCATTCCATTGCCATGTGACCTGATTCTCGGGTCATTTTAGGCCTAATTTAGCCTTTTCGCTTCCGAATCGTACTTATCGAGTCATTTAACCCCAAATTCTTTGTGAACATGATTATATGAGGTATAATGTAACTATTGTGTAGAGTTTTAGGTTTGCAATTGTTGTAGGTTAAATTTTGGGAACGAAAAGGGCATTTTAGGCCTATTTTAGCCTTTTCGCTTCCAAATCGTACTTATCGAGTCATTTAACCCCAAATTCTTTTTGAACATGATTATATGAGGTATAATGTAACTATTGTGTAGAGTTTTAGGCTTGCATTTGTTGTTGGTTGCATTTCGGGAACGAAAAGGTCATTTTAGGCCTAATTTTGCCTTTTCGCTTCCAAATCGTACTTATCGAGTCATTTAACCCCAAATTATTTTTGAACATGATTATATGAGGTATAATGTAACTATTGTGTAAATTTTTAGGTTTGCAATTGTTGTAGGTTGAATTTTGGGAACGAAAATGTCATTTTTAGGCCTATTTTTGCCTTTTACGCTTCCAAATCGTATTTATCGAGTCATTTAACCCCAAATTCATTTTGAACATGATAATATGAGGCATAATGTAAGTATTGTGTAGATTTTTAGGTTTGCAATTGTTGTTGGTTGAATTTTGGGAACGAAAAGGGCATTTTAGGCCTATTTTTGCCTTTTCGCGTCCAATTCGTACTTATCGCTTCATTTAACTCCATTTTCTTTTTCAATATGATAATATAAGGTATAATATAACTAGTGTGTAGAGTTTTAGGCTTGCATTTGTTTTTGATTGAATTTCGGGAAGGTATATGTCATTTTTAGAACTACTAACTACGGTAAATGATTGAATTCTTATATTATGTGTTTATTCCTTGGTTGTTTTGCAAGGTTTATATGAATAACACACCACGTTTGAGGGCCTTCACCACAGACGAATTACATGAAGTTCGGGATAAGTTGGCGTCCCACATTTGCGATGATTGCTTATGATACATCTACTAGTTTGTATCAATTCTACGTACACTTTTTACATTATTAAATATATACATATTTGAAGTTAATTATTATATTACGTTCAAAAACTTGTCATATATTATTATTGCAATTTGATCGATTTTTTTTTGTGTCGGAGGGAGGTTTTGGGTGGGGGTGGGGTGGGGGGCCGCCATGGTGGGCTCTCGGGCCGGGCTATGGGGGCGGGTTGGGTCTTTGGGGTGGTGGCGGCAATGGGTGGAGGAGGTGGCGAGAGGGTTGGGTGGGGTGGGGGCGAGGTGGGGGAGTGCAGGTGGTGGGCAGGGTGTGGGGTCAGGGGTGGGTAGGGCAAGGGGTGGGGGGGTCTTTGGGGTGGGCGGGGGGTGGTGTCTTTGGGGCGCGGGGGGGTGGGGCGGGGGTGGGGAGTCTTTGGGGTGGGCGGGGGTGGGGTGTCTTGTTTGGGCGGGGGGTGGGCGGGGGGTGGGAGTCAAGGGGTGGGCTGGGGCGGTGGGGTGTCTTTGGGGCGGGGGTGGGCGGGGGGTGGGGGTCTTTGGGGTGGGCAAGGGGTGGGGTGTGTGGACGGGATGGCGGGGGTGGGCGGGGGTGGGGTGTGCGCGGGGGGTGGGCAGGGGGTGGGGGGGTTTGGGGTGGGCGGGGGTAGGGGTGTCTTTGGTTGGCGAGGGGGTGGGGGGGTCTTGGGGTGGGCGGGGGGTGGGGTGTCTTTGGGCAGGTGGGGCGGGGGTGGGGGTGTTGGGGTAGGGGGGTGGGTTGTCTTTGGGGCGGGGGTAGGTAGGGGCGTGGGGGTGTAATTTACTTTTTTTAAAAAAAAATGAATGCTAGGTCCACGGTTTTAAGCCTAAACCCGCTGACCCTTCACTTATATGGTCGGTTTTAGGCTTAAAACCGCTAAGCCCTTCATTTAAAGAAGGGTGCGGTTCGGGCAACAAAACGCAGCCCTTCCAGACTTAGAAGGGTGCTACGTTTTTGCGAACCGCAACTCTTCGTTGTGAAGGGTCGCTGGGTTAAAAACCAGCCCTTCTTATTTATTGAAGGGCTGCTATGGAAAGGGTCGGTGCCAAAACGCAGCCCTTAGGGCATTTGACATGACCCTTCCTTGTTTTTCCACTAGTGTACAATGGCGTTGGCTATCTCGTTGTGTTCCGAGGTCGAGCAAGACTCTTTTTTCCCTTTGCATCAACCCCATGCATCGAACACCACCAATCGAGGACTCTATCCGGTTGCCGAGGCCGTGCAAGCTGTCGTCATTGAGCCACTCCCCGTCGCCGTTGTCGACCCTATTGTGGGGTAATGGCCGAACATCCACTTCTCTCTCGCCTCATTGTACGAATGAGCACCCAAATGATGATAATACTTCCTAGCTTTTGCACTCGAGCTACTTTTCTCACGACTTGCCTAAAACACACAATTATAAACAAAGGTTAGCTACGTACGGTGCTATACAATAATACTGGATCTAATTAAGTTTATTAAATCTTAATAAAATATTTTTACAATAGCTTGTGGGGTTGTTTTCTTGGCAACAAATGCTTCCCACTCTTCATGTTTGATAGTTTTCCCATATTTGAAATGGTAATTTGGATGGTGCGTATGATGTTTCTAGGTGAAGCCTCGGGATCGGCTTGTGTTTCTCCGCCGTAGATGTTCTTCTTCTTTTGTACCTACTACTTTCCTCCGCTTAGTGATCCACCCGGACACTAACTTAGCCTTGAAATCTCCGAATCTCTGGGCAACCGCGGATAGAAATACATTCTTCTTGGCTTCATCATCTTCGATATTGAATTGATTTTACAAAAAACGCAGTTCACAAATTAGTTTTCGCAAATGTTGTGATTTATATGCTATAAGTAATATTACACATATATTTAACTAAATAATTAAGAAACTAAACGTTATTGTACTTGAAGCTTACCATGGTATCTTCCCATAGACACCGCTTCAATCCATCGGGCACCTCTTTCCATGAGTGCAAAATGGAGAGTTTATGCATGCAAATGCCAACTTGCATGCCATAATTTTGACGCCACTTTCCACAAGGTTGACCCATGTTATCGTACTCCAAAGTCATATTTGTGTGTTTCCCTAGTGACTTTGTAGGTCCCCTTCCTTTTCTCTTTTTCGTCGCCAATGACTTCCTAGGCATTTGTGCATTTATCTCTTCACGGCGAAATCGAGACAATTTACCCCGTTCCTTTCTCGCATCGAAAGACTCATTCTCGGTAGTGTGTTCAGCACCACTTGTGGTGTTATCCGTATGCACATCCGCCATCTCCCAGAAATTGTACAAATAATGCATTAATATAACAAAAAATTAAAATTAACATTGCCACTAAGGGGGTGGGGTGTGGGGAGGGGATTACGTGTGCAAGGGCGGCGGCTGCGGGGGATGGGGAGGGGAGGGGCGGAGGCAGGGGTGGGGGGAGGGGGGGGGGAGGGGAGGGTTGTGGGGAGAGGGGAGAGGGGAGGGGGCGTGCGGTAGGGGGGGGGGAGGGGCGTGCGGTAGGGGAGGGGAGGGGCAACGGGGGGAGGAGAGGGGCGTGTAGTGGGGGGGGAGGGAGGGGTGTGCGGTGGGGGGAGGGGTCAGGGCAGGGGGAGAGGAGGGGGGATGTGCGGTGGGGGGGGGAGGGGAGGGGGAGGGGCTATGCAGGGGGAGGGTCATGCGGGGGGAGGGGCAAGCAGGGGGAGGGGAGGGGGCGTGCAGGTGGGGGGAGGGAAGGGGCAGCATGGGGGAGGAGAGGAGGGGGGTGCAAGGGGGGGGGAGGAGGGGTGTGCGGTGTGGGGGAGGGGAGGGTGTGCGGTGGGGGGGGGGTGGGGGGGGGGGAGGATTTGGAGCGAAAAGGCTAAAATAGGCCTAAAATGCCCTTTTCGTTCCCAAAATTTAACCTACAACAATTGCAAACCTAAAAATCTACACAATAGTTACATTATACCTCATATAATCATGTTTAAAAAGAATTTGGGGTTCAATGACTCGACAAGTACGATTGGACGCGAAAAGGCAAAATTTGGCCTAAAATGACCTTTTCGTTCCCGAAATGCAACCAAGAACAAATGCAAGCCTAAAAATCTACACAATAGTTACATTATATCTCATATAATCATGTTCAAAAAGAATTTGGGGTTAAATGACTCGATAAGTACGATTTGGAAGCGAAAAGGCTAAAATAGGCCTAAAATGCCCTTTTCGTTCCCAAAATTTAACCTACAACAATTGCAAACCTAAAAATCTACACAATAGTTACATTATACCTCATATAATCATGTTCAAAAAGAATTTGGGGTTAAATGACTCGATAAGTACGAATTGGACGCGAAAAGCCAAATTTTGGCCTAAAATGACCTTTTCGTTCCCGAAATGCAACCAAGAACAAATGCAAACCTAAAAATCTACACAATAGTTACATTATATCTCATATAATCATGTTCAAAAAAGAATTTGGGGTTAAATGACTCGATAAGTACGATTTAGAAGCGAAAAGGCTAAAATAGGCCTAAAATGCCCTTTTCGTTCCCAAAATTCAACCTACAACAATTGCAAACCTAAAAATCTACACAATAGTTACATTATACCTCATATAATCATGTTCAAAAGAATTTGGGGTTAAATGACTCGGTAAGTACGATTCAGAAGCGAAAAGGCTAAAATAGGCCTAAAATATATCCCATGTTTCCAGCATCCCCTGCCCTCTCGCACCCCATGCCCAGCCTCCCACCCTCCCCCACCCCATGCCCACCCTCCCCACCCCATGCCCACCCTCCCCAACCCATCCCCCACCCCTTTCCAAGATCCCCGCCTTCCCCACCCATGCCCAGCCTCCCCGACCCTCCCCCACCCCCTTTCCAAAGATCCCCCGCCCTCTCCCACCCCATGCCCAGCCCTCCCCAGCCCATCCCCCATCCCCTCGCCCACCCCCCCCCCTACCCACCCTCCACAAGCCCTCCCCACCCCCCTACAATCACATTTTACAACACAAAATAGAAGAGAAATTAAATAAAAAATAAAGAACAAATAGAATATAGTACCAAAATATACGGGCATAGATTCAATTATCGACAAATAAAAAGGAGTGGAACACTTAACAAATATACGGGCATCGATCTTAAATTTTCACTGGTGAAGTTGTTAGCAGCTTTTCAAGAGAGAGTAAGAGGGGAATTACCGACAAGGCAGTAGTGGTGGTGGTGGTGGTGGTGGCGTCAAGGCGCGCTGAGAGAAGAGAAGAAGAAGTGTGCACCGGCGATGGGACGGCGCTCCGGCGATGTGTCGGTGCTTCGGTGATGGCTGTTAGGGCAGTGCGAGTTAGTGTGAGGGAGAGGAGTGAGTGTACGAGTGAGTGTGCGAGTGAGTGTGAGGGAGAGGGGTGAGCTGAGTGTGCGAGGGAAATTTGCGAGTGAGTGCTACTGCGTGTGTTGCGCGCAAAACTCACGAGGTTGAAATGGGTCGGATAGGAAGGGTCGCGCTTATCCTAGAAAATGCACCTTCGTGTATGAAGGGTGCGGTTTCTAGGCTAACCGCGAGCCCTTCACATAAAGGCTGCTGGTTAGCCTTAAAACCGTGACCCTTCATACTTGCATGAAGGGTCGCGGTTTTAAGTCTAACCATGCCTCTTCCAAAAAGGGCCTGCGGTTTCCTTGGAAACCATGACCCTCTCTGCCGACCCTTCCTTTTTTTCCCCTTGTGTAATCTAGCAAAATAGTGAAATCATGGTTGATGGGGATCTTGTTAGGATGTTACAAGTTATCACTTAAAATTTAGAAAATTTGGAGAAAAAATCAGAAAATAATGATGAGAAAAGTGAGGATGAGAAAAAAGGACAAGACAAAAGATGGGATGCGATAGCCGAAATGGCTTTGCAAGTAAATAGAAAACATAATTTCCCAAAAATAATCAGACTCCAATCCTTAGGCAGCCTATAGATATTCGGTCTACTTTTCGTGAAATAAAAGAAGCAGTGAGAATTTGTCAACAACTAGTGCTCGATGCTTCTCCTCAAACCAGTATCACACAAGAAATTGAGGATGATTCTGGTTTTGTAGAGCATCCTATGGTAGAGAATATTGTTGTTGATCAAAGTCAAGAAAAAACAAAAAAGAGGAGATAAAGGAATATTTGGTGGTTCCTTCTTTAATGGCCGATGTTGATGCAGAGTCAACCAATGACTCTAGTGTTTGCAAGTTGCCAAATAAGGTTGTTGTGAGAGATTTTGATACTATTTTTGAACCCCCTCAGGAATGGTTAGTTCACACTTTTGGGGTTCACAAGAATCTTGGTGATAACGATTATGATTGTCAACTCGAGGCTCAAGATGATGTTTCGGTACTTTCTTTTGACACCTTTTAGGGTTCCATGACGCAATGGACCTTATTCAAAACAATTTTCATTTCTTTCGATGAATTTGCACTTTTGAGAATCGGCCAAATTCGTGGTCGAATTTATTTCAAAGAAGAGAGAATGATACATGTGCATTAAGGCGACTCAAAATATTACAATTAGATGATGTTTTCAATTACTGGATTTGGATCATCTTACAATTCAAGGTCGCAAAAGCCCCAATCTATTATTTATATTACATGGGAGTACGATTGAGGCCCAACATTAAGCAACAACATTAACAAAGGCGTGTAATGTGGCGTGCAAAGAGTAGCTCAAAAATCTATTTTGGGTAACGACATTTTATTTGCTTTTGTTGTTTTATTTTAGCTTGTAATAAATCCTTGAGTGTACTCTTTAAGTTACTCACAAAGGCCAGCTGATTAGAGCATGTTTAGGAGGATAATAAGCTCATCATTTGCTGTTTGTAACAGCTCTTTAATGAGGGGTTATGATTAGGCGTGACTTTAGGAGGTTTTGTAACTCCTTGGGGGCTGTTCAACTTGGACAATTTATAGGGGATTTTTCTCTTGTTTTGGTTGCTTTCTTGCTGCTCCTATTCACTATATACAGGAAAGCTAATGAGAAGAAAAATCAGATTTGTGTTAAAGATAAAAAAAAACTTGTGTTTATGCATTTTAACTTTGAGTGTGTCTCAAGTTCAAGTGTACCCTTGTTGCTTTGAGTGTGTTCTTGAGCAATAAGCTTAGGGGAGGTTGAGTGGGTCTTGCCTCTGGCCTAAAACCCCAAAACATTGACTATGTTCTTGTGTTTTGGTACTATCCTTGGTTTTGTGTGTTTTCAAGTGTTAAAGTGAGTGTTCTTATTCCCATAAGTTTAGATTCATCATCCAATACATTGGAGGGTGTTTTTAGACTCACATCAACTACAGTATAACGGGAAAAGTCATCTACAAAGGTTAAGTAATACTTCTTCCTTCTCCGACTTTCATGGTTCTTAAAGTCCCCTAAGTTAGAGTGAATTAGTTTAAGAAGGTCAGATTGCCTATCGATTGATTTAATTGGAGAAGCTATGGATCGGGTTAAAGTTCTTTAGTCTTTTTATGGAAGCTACATTCACATAACCTAATCTATAATGCCATATACCAATAGACTCAACAATATAAGTAGAAGAAGTAGTAGCATAATTATTCTTGAGTTCAGAAGTAGCATCCAAAGTCTATAGCCCCCATTACATGATCCCTTCCCCAGTAACTTCCCATTACGAGTAAAAACAAGTCTATCACAATCAAAAAATAACTTCAAACTAGCCTTAATTAGCAAACAACTAGAAATCAAATTCCTATGCAATTCAGGAACATGAAGTACATCAGCAATAAGAGACATAAATTTTCTAGACGTGAGTTTGAGAGTAATCTTCCTTTTGCCACTGACTTTTACTGATTTAGTGTTACCATTAACACATTTCACCTTCCATCTTTTCATACTTATCGAACATAGCTCAGCTGGTGCAAATGTGCCTGGTTGCTTCTATGTCAACGATCCATTCAACAATATCTCCAGCAAGATTGACCTCAGATATGACAACAACAATGGTTTCAGCTTCCTCTACCAAGTTTGCTTAGTTCTCTTTTTGTTCCAAGCAACTTTATGACTAGGCTTGCCGCATTCATGGCAGCCTCCTCTGAACTTGTAGTTCTGTACACCTCCTTGTGGTGTGAGGTTGTTGTTGCCCTTGTAAGGACTCTTTCCCTTGTGTTTGTTCCTGTCATAGTTTGAGTGTTTAGACTCCATAAGATTACCTTAAGAAAAACAAAATGATTACAATGTTTATCTTTAAGGCGGTTCTCTTCCTTAATTTTCAAATGGCATACAAGTTATTCAAGAGTCAAGTCTCTCTTTTTGTGCATAAGCTGGTTCCTATAGTTATTACACAATGAGGGCAGTTTCTCAATAAGGATAATAGCCTGGGATACTCACAAATAATAAGACCTTCAACAGCAGTGTTGGTGTAAATGGTTTCATTGTCATGAACCTGGTCAATAATATGTTTCTCATCATCTATCATAAAGTTAAACCACTTACTAATGTAGTAGCGTTTGGTTCTAGCATCATCAACTCCATACTTCTTTTCTAGGGTATCCCAAATGTCCTTAGCATGGTTATAAGTCATGTAAATATCAAACAGTGCATTGGACATATAGTGAAGCAACATCCCCTTACAAGTTATGTCATCCATAGTAAATCTGCTCTTATAGGCTAGTTTTTCAGTCTAATCAGTGGGAACAACAGGAGCATCAAGAACGTAAGCCACATCAATTTATTTCAAGTAAAATCTAGCCCTGACAACCCAACGTTTATAATTTTTCCCTTCAAGAGACTTGATCTTAGACATATCAAGAATTGAGATACGAGAAGTTATGACAACAGAATATCAAAAATCACCATTAAGATTGTTACAACTCAAGCGCAAGGAGACAAAGCATAAGAAAATTCGAACAATCTTACTTGTAGGGAGAAACTTAACAAGAGTTGAGATGGTTGTGACGTGGAGAGATCCACTGTCATTAATGGTGATTTCGCCGTAGCACGGGTGTAAACTTCCTCCCAACGACACCCTCCAGGATTACCACATTGTCGCCCGATTGTGTGCACTCACAAGCAAATGGATGGAGTGACTTAATCCAGCTCAAATTTAGAGAACATTATTCTGGAGAGAAGAGAACTGAAGGACGATAATTGTGTATGTTCCTCTAGCCAGAGAAGGAGGATTTAAATAGGCTAGAGAACCAAAAGGAAAGGTAAGGAAATATTCTAGGAGAAAAAGAAGGCATAATAGCTGCGACAATGTCGGTAAGAATTGATTTGCCGTTACAAACTGAAGATGAGAATCCCACAAAATCAAATCTCGAAAAAAGGTTACAAACTGGAACGGGTTATAAAACGAGCCACAGACCCACAATACACGCCCGCACCACGCTCGCCACGAACCCAGCCCGGCCCGTGCGCACGCGCGTGCGTGGTTTGTCAATCCTTCTTGCCTATTACTCAACAAAGCATAACAACTATGGTGATAAATAAACAAGGCAATGAGCTTGTAATCTTTCAATGTGGGACTTGGGCATTTCATGAACAAAGGAAAACAAACAAGTACTCTTTAATGATGTCTAACTTTGAGGCTTCATTTCCAACAGTTTCGGTGCGGGCTGGTGTCACACAGTGAATTGGGCTGTAGGGGCAGTACTAACTGCGGGAGAAAATCTTTCATTAATTGCGGGCGCAGGGCTAGTAAAGAGGGAGAGATGCTGGGAGTTGGAGTGAGGTGGCTTCGAAAGGTGGTGCGAATGGTGACAATTGGTGGTGTTGCATATGTTGTTGTAGGTGAAGGTTGGTGAATTGTGTGAGTTGTTATAGGGATGAGGGTGAGTTGCGTGTGTGCTAGAGAGTTTGTGTGGTGTTGGTAGGTGGTGAGATGGTGATGAAGGTGGTATGATGGGGCTGGCAAGCTTGAAGGAGTTGATGGATGTGTGAGATAAGGGAGATGGGATGGAGGTGGTGATGGTGAAGGTGGGAGGTGGATGGTGCTTGGTTATGTTGTGAGCAGAGAATAAGATGGTATGAGTTGTTGTAGTTGGTGTGGTGTTGGATAAGAAAAAGGGTGGTGAACGATTAAATGAGAAGAAATGACGTTGATTTGCGTCTTACCTCGGACCTTGAAGCTCGCATCTCGGGCCACAAACATCCACTTAAACACGAGAGAACAAACCACAGGAGAAAAGAGGCGAATAAAATAAAAATAAAAATAAATAAAATTAAGAATAACCAAAAGGAAATATAAAAAGAAATCTTAATGACGGAGAGCTATGAAATCTTATTCTTTGATAATAGTGAGCCTACGACCTACAAGAAAGCTATGATGAGCCCCAACTCTAAAAAATTGTTAGAGTCCATGAAATCCGAAACGGGGTCCATGTTTGAAAATCAAGTGTGGCACATAGTTGATTTGCTTGAAGGGGTCACACCCATCGGATGCAAATGGGTTTTCAAGATAAAAACAACCAAAGTTGATTTGTTAAGCTCGAATGGTGGCGAAAGGTTAAAAATAAATTCACGGCTTGGACTATGATGAAACCTTTACACCAGTGACAATGCTCAAGTCTGTTAGGATTATTCTAACAATTATCGTATATTATAATTACAAAATATGGCAAATGGATGTCAAAACCACCATCGTAAATGGTATTTTGGAAGAGATTGTATATATATGGCATATCCTCTGGATTTTGTTGATCAGAAGAATATTGAAAGGTATGCAAGCTTTAAAAATCCATTTATGGATTAAAACTGGTCTCCAGGAGTTTGAACATATGTTTTAATGAAGCAGTTAGTGAGTTCGACTTTATCAAGAGTCATGTATATACAAGAAGGTCAGTGGGAGTAACATTGCATTCCTAGTCATGCACGTTGATAACATACTACTTATTGGTAATAACACTCCTATGTCGAAGCAATTATGGTGTTGTTTCCACTGAATCCAAGCAAGAACTTTCCAAATTCAATGATGTGATTACACCCACTATCCCAAGAGGATTCTAAACCTCTAGCATTGCATGATCTAGATGCTCTAAAAAAATAATTAAACCAGCTAAAACACTGATTGCGAGAAATCATTAGCAAATTTATCCAAACTGCTTTCAACCTTGAAGAATTGTACACCCTACCAAAAAAAAATTTAAGCTGCTAGTGCTAACAAGTATCCAACACCATAACCTCAAAGCCCGACCCCCTCCCCCCAAACTTGGAAGGATAAAATTGGACATTCCAAGCTTGAAGAGCCATAACAACCAGTGTCATTCTGTCAGACAATAACCAATACTTTTCAAGCCAACAGATCATTAGAATACCTTGTATGCCTAATTATACCTATTGCGTGGAAACTGAACCCAAGTTGTTGTACTAGCTATACTTTAGCAAGTCCCCAAGAAAACCAAAATACCTTCTACCAACAAAATAAGAAACATACCAACAACCACAAATTTGCAAGGGATCCATCTACTTATCTCATCAAGAGAAACTACAGTGACAATTACAATAGTAGCAATTACAACAGCAATGGCTCCACAACAACACCAATATCAAAAATATATGAACCCATAGCAATACCAACAAACCCATCACCACAAGTAAACAACTACCCAACACCTTAGCTCAACACTAATATTTCACCATAACAACAATCTTAGTGTCCAACCAAGCACATAAAAATACAACATCAACTGAATTTAGAGGATTTGAAATGAGATCATTTTGTATCTTCGAGAACAAAGATGACATGAATTGTGTTTAAGGATTTGAAAAAACAAAACAGATTAGAAAGTGAGAAATTGAGCTATGAAAAAGAGCTAAAAAGTAGGTAGAAAAGAGAGTATTAAAGAGAAGTTGAACTTGATCTCTTTTGGGTCTTTCAAAAAACAACCTTTTGGGTGTAAAAATGACCAACTTTGGGTCTAAAAGAATGACCAACTATGGGTCAAAAAAATCAAAGAAAATATCAAAATATCAAAGAAGTACCTTAATGGGAATGAAATAGACCTCAATGGGTCATAACAAAGGTGTCTTTATGGGCTCAAAATATGATCTCGAAGGATCATGAAAACGACCATCTATTAGGTCCAAGAAAACTGATCTCAATAGATTATCAAAGAAGACCTCTAATGGGTCACAACAAAGATCACTAAGGATCACAACAAAGACCTCTAATGGGTCGAAATAAAGAAGCATAGAAGGGCACAAAACAAACCTCTATGGGCGTAAAACAAAGGAAATAACCACTATGGGTCACAAGATAGACCATCTATGGGTTGGAGGTTAAAGTCATAAGTGTATCAAATTTAGAACCTAACAAAGTAGGCTTTGAGCAAAAGAGATCACAATGGATCTTTGAACAAAACATAGAAATGATCACTCAACAGGGTTCACAGAGAAAATTAAGAGAAACAATTAAGTAGATAAACTGAATTCGGATTATTAAAAGAAGAATTTCAGAGGAGAAGATATTGTAGTAAAGAAAGAAAATGAGGCTCGGAGAAATAAATCAATGTAAAAGAGAATTAATCAAATGCACCAAACATCATTATCAAGGTGTCGACTCATGAACAAAGAGCAAGAAACTGCAAATCCAAAATTCACCACAACTAATCCTCAATAAAACCATCATCAACCACAACAACATCAACACAACAACTATTCCATCCAAAAAAAATAAACAACATCCTAATTGCCCATACATCCTCCAAACTGCAACAAAAACAATCAAGAAAATCAAGAGCCATACCCAATTGAGATAGCAGATCAGTCCAATTTTGCAGTAGAAACTGAATTTCCTACTTAAACTCTTTATGGCGAAAGTGGAAACTCCTCAGCTTACTAACAGTGGAAAATTTCGCAATGCAATCTTGGAAAAAATTTCTCCAATGAGAAACTGAATATATGACTCCATTAAGCAAACGCTTGTAACACCATATCTCCAAATATTACACAGTATAATTATAAACCCGGAAATCCAGTTGAGAAGATCGAAGAATTGAGCCAACGTCTTCCAGAAGAATCGCCAAGAAAACGCAAATAGAAAAATGAAAGCCAAGAAATTCAGAAAGTCAATTTGAGGTTGTCGTGGTCTGGAAATTCAAGAATACCCAATTCAACAGTTCGCATGAAGATCTTCGAGCAATTTGATTAGAATTTTGTGCAAGAAGCATTTCGATCAATATGAAGGAAATCAGGGCACGATTTGCACAAAGAATTTCGAAGAATTCAAAACAATAAAATGTTGGAGATTAACGAAACCCTATAAATTAGGGAAAAACCTCAAGAATCGATAAATTATTCGAATTAAGGTTTATATGAGACAATTTAGAAGTAAATCCGAAAAAATTAAAACAATGAGTGGCCAAAATTAAGCCTGATTCGAGAGAAATTGATCAAAACTTCGATGGGAAAATTTTTAGGGAAACTGAGAAAATGAGATGAAATTTGTGGGATTTGAAAAGAAATTTGCAGAATAAATTGAGCTAGGATTCGTCCCGCTCTGGTACCATGTTAAATTTCATGTTTAAGGAGGTAGAAAATGGTGTATGTCAGCCATGGATGAAGCTTAGTTGAGAAAGAGTTATGAGGGAAGAGAGAGAAGGTAATATAAGCAGCAAGCAGCACGAGCGACCACCAGTAGCAACACCACTGGCATCCAACACACGCCGGAGAGTAGAAGAAAATGGCTGTAAAACGCCAGCCGCACGCGCAAGCAACAGCTGCAGCAGCAAGAGGAAAGAGGGAGGCGCGAGGAGAGATAGGAAGCAGGGCGATGTTGGTGGCCCACCTGAACACCGATAATAGCAGCGAGGATGGCCGGTGCGACGCAAGAGGGAGGAAGAGAGGTGCGGGCGAGGGAGAGAAAATTGGGGTTTGGGGATTTTGGGTCTTGCTTTTCAAAGGCCTAGAATCGGAATTGAGATTTTAATTGAAGAGGTTGAAGAATTCCTCTTGGCCTCATCAGATAAAGGCACGAAGGGAGAAAGGAAGGTGGAGCTGACTTCACTACAGCCAAGCACGAAGAGGGGGAAAAGAAGAAAGGCGTGGGGAAGAGAGAAAATGAGGGAAGGGGTTCCTCTTTTTTGCACTATAAAACTTAACCCAAATAGACTTATTTCATTACAACATGAAATAGGATTTACAGGATCAACACTATAACTTAAGAAAATTGATTTAGTATAATATTATAACTTAGGATCAAATATTATAATATAATATACAAATATTGTAACACCCTGTAATTTTGACCCTTTATTTTTGGTGTTAGTTTATTTTAAAATGATATTCTTTTCGTAAAAAAATAAATAATTTATTATTTTCTCTAGATCAATGATTTTTATTCTTTATAATTTGGGAGCCGAATTATTATTTTATTATATGGTGTGTTAATGTCTGCATTATATTTATATTTATAATATAATTTATTAGAATTATTTTCATTATTAAGTATTTTCAAAGTTTAGGCGCGATTTAAGAATTTATCGATTTATCGCGTAGCGGGTTTTTGAAGCATGGACCCTTGTTGATTTGGGCCGAAATTTTTGTTGGTGTGTTGGGCTTGACAGCCGGCCAAGGAGATGGAGAAGGAGAGCTCCTCTTCTTTCTTTTCTTTTTATTTTTCCTTGTGACTCTTTGTAGCTTTGTAACTCCTATAACCCCCTAATCATTCTCCTTCATTAAAACCCTTTATTTCAACCATTAAACATCCATAAAATTCTGAATTTTATTCAAAGAAGTTCAGCATCATTTGCATTAAACCCTCACCGTTTTTCAAGAAAAGGAAGAGAGAAAAGGAAGAGGAAAAGAATAGGAAGTTTCAACCCGGTTTTTCCTGTCATACCTTCACGGAAATAACCGTAGCCAGAGATCTAACCGTTGGATCGTCTACATTTTTGGACTCAACGTTTATAACATCTTGTTATACATTCTGACCGGAGCGATTTATAATTTGAGCATTTAATCATCGGGAATCATGGTCGTAACAGAGCAGTGCGAAACAAGAGTTTCCAACGTTCAAGAAGAAATGCTTAGTGACTTGTTGCTACAATTCTCGTTTGTTATGCCTTGGGGTTAGAAGAGGATTTGTATTGCATGCTTAACTCGTGATTGTATCTTTGGACTCAGCTCTCCTCCCGACGATCCAGGTAACTAGTTGTTATCCTAGAATCATAGTGATTAGAGTAGTATTCGGTATTAGATTAATACGTTAGGAATTATCTAAAATACTTTTTGAATGATATTTTTGACGAAATTTTACATGAACATACGTGACACATGCTATGTGAATAATTTGTAGAAAAAATAATTTTTTGCATGATTTTTAATATTTATTTGATTTAATTAGTATTTTGTGCGTTTTTGGCTAAATTTCATAATAATTATTGATCGACTGTTGAAATAGATGAAATCATTTTTCTTAGATCATGTAACATGCGTATAATGTATTCCATGCCTTAGAATAATTTTTATCTACTGTTTACTGTTTTAATTAATTGATATATCTGTTTTTGTAATTTCTGTTCTGTCCGTATATAATTCATGAAAATTATTTGTAGAGGCATACAAATTAATTTGTTTGCATAATATGTATTTTCATGAGTTTTTACATGTTATATGAATTATTGGTAATTTTTGGGCGTCTGTTTATATTTTTAATTA
Source organism: Beta corolliflora (assembly GCA_947648045.1). Lineage (NCBI taxonomy): Eukaryota > Viridiplantae > Streptophyta > Magnoliopsida > Caryophyllales > Amaranthaceae > Beta > Beta corolliflora. The sequence goes on from CANSZD010000386.1 coordinate 154,542, forward strand.
TTATAATGGCTTATTTGAGGAATCTGTATATTAACTGTTAAAAATACTTTTTGAGTCTAAAAATTATAAATAAAAATTGTACCATGTCAGTAGAGCTATTAGGGTTATATGATAATTTTTGTGTGATTTTAATGCTCTAATTTGTTAGTTTCATAATTATTATGGTGTTTTTGGGATGAAATTGAGGATACACTTTTAAATTGTTTGACGGCTTGTAAATCAGATATAATTTATAATCTAATATATTCTGGGTTGATGATTTTCATTAGTATACAGTATGCATCATTTCGGTAACCACATGTTTAGGTTTGATATATGGAATAAAATGATTTAATTGTTATTACTCTTTTAATGAATATGATTTAGAGTTAATTGGTGATGTATTTGTGATTGAGTGTGGTTGCTGTAAAAACCAGTATATTGTCATTGATGATGTTTGGGAATGTTCAAGTGTTATTGTGAGAGTTATTTGTTGATTATTGTATAAGTGATTTATTTTGAGGAATTATGAAGAACTGTTTGATGAACTCGTGGGTATAAGGCCGGTGGCATCCCCTTTTGACGAATATTTTAGATGAATGATACTTGGATTGTATGCATGATTGTATTTTGAGATAAGAATATCCGGTGGGATAGATGTAGTCCCCGGTTAAGAACATGCCAACCACCTGGTTTGCGAACTAGGGGTACACCTGGGTTAATTGTTGTCGTCCGAGAGTCGGGAGTTCCGCGTGTTCTACCCCCGCATCGGGAGTTTGGCCATTCTTAGACACGGGCAGGGGGGAACGTAAGCCCATAGAGCGACTCGGAGATTGCGATCCGACAAACCTTAGGAAGTGATTTGCGAATCACTGGCGTTCGGTTTCTGACTCAATAACTTGTTGAATTCTTGATTTATTATTATTTATATACATTAGAATTATGTCACTCACTCTATCATGTTTACTTATTGTTGATGATCACTTGTTTCATCTATAGCTTTATGATTTCTATGTGCATGCTATTGATGTAATGATTGCATGTTATTCCTTTCTTATTAATCTATGTCTGAATCGTGCTTTGATTGCTATTGTTCTGGGAGAACTGCTAGTTACTCCCCACTGACTGTGGATATTTGTTGTATATTTTGCAGGTTTTGTTGATGGGGATTTTCTTTGATTTTGGGCTCGGGTTGAGATGCGAGAAATAATCTATTAGGGTTTTAGTTCTAGACTTCTTTTTAGTTTGAGATAGTTTTCTCTTTTCGATTTTAATCTAAGTAATTAATTTACTTATAGTATTTACTTATGTTTGTTTTTATCACTTAGTTATTTAAACACTATTCTTGTAGTAGTGACATTCCCAGAAGACGATGTTTCCACCATCGTCCTATTAATATTATTATTATTTCTTTCTTTTCCGCCTTTGAAATTCTGGGGTGTTACAGTTGGTATCAGAGCAAAACGCTCCTTAACTCTGAAAAAGAGTTGCTAATGATTCTTTAGAATTATTAGTTAGCCATAGGATATAAAATTTGTTTAGAATTAAGTTTAGTAGTTTCACTATAATGAGAGTGTGATGGGTAGAGTAAGTAAAAGGGAAGCCTTATGGGAATGTGGTGTGCTCTCATGCTTATGGAGCATATGTTATATGTATAGTTACTTGTTTTATTGGTGGAATTAGTCTACCAAGTTTGTTAATCTTATTTGCAGGGCCGCTTGCATGTAATTTATTTTCTCTTTTATCGGAGTGCGCGAAAAAGCGAAGTAATTTATAGCTTCTTCTGGCCTAGTTGTGTGTTTAATTTATTTTGTGTTTTGCAATTTAAAGATAAACTTTAATTTTATTTTAATATAGTCTTGTGTGTTGCATTACATTTATTTTATTTGCTAGTTGCTTGATAGTATATGTTATTATGTGAGACAGTATATATTTTCTGTTTTTTTTCAATTAAGTGTTGTTTATTATGTGAGTACTACGTATCTGTTTTATTATTTACAAAACTTTCTAATTTGGATTTATATTCCAAATTATATTTTAGATCTTTGAACTTAATAAATTTTATACTTATGTTAGAGTTACTTTCTGACTTTTAAATTTTGTTATTTTTAATATTTTGACATACTCTTTTGAAAAACGTTTAATTTCAATTGTCTTCAAATTTCTCTTACCGTTTTTGACCATCTATATTTATAAATATTTTCCTTTTAATATTTTTATTTTTCATGCGAATCCTTGTTTAGCTTTTAATTATGGTAATAAGTTTTGTAGTCTTTGAAAATGAAAGTATTTTAATGAGTTGTCTTGGTGTTAGTATGAAATGTAGACGCAAACTATTTTGTTTTAAAGGTTAGCATTCAACAACTTTTATTTTACTTACTAATTTACTTTTCTTATTAGCATTATTTTTCAAACTCAAATGTGTGAAAGGATCTCGTTTACCATATGTTGTTTCTTGTTTAAATATTTAGTGCTTTCTCATTTCATAGCAAAATTTTGGTTGTTTTCAATACTTCTTATTTAATTCTTTGGTTTTAACTGATCTGTTTTATATTCTTTGAAAACGAAATTTATATACTCAGTCTAAATTTTAAACTTGTTTGAGTTGATATTAAGTCATAATGGGTGCTTCCTTTGACTTGTATGTCAATTTGATCATTCTAAATTTTAAACTTGTTTGAGTTGATATTGAGTCATAATGGGTGATTCCTTTGACTTGTATGTCAATTTGATAAGTTGACGTATTTTATCTGTTTTGATTTAATTTCTTTTTTTGAGTTGACATTAAGTTTATATTGGGTGATTCCAGTAAACTCTAATGTTGATTTGATAAGAAGGCTTTCAAATATTGTTTTGTTGATACTAGATTGCAATGGGTGGTTCCATGCACATTTGTGTCGACTTAGCAAATTTTATAATTGTTGTTTATAATTTATTACTTTATCGCCTATTTATTATTAGTGTTTCGTCGTTGTGAAATTTATTTTAGAGTTTTCATTTTCTTTTGCGAACTTTAATTTTCATATATATGTTTAGGAGGCGTACGCTCTTATAACATATGTCATGACTTGTGTTCGTAAGTGCTATTTTAATAAAGCAAGCTAGCTACTCTTTATTAAAGTGCTCTTATCTCTTTAAGTGGAGTATAAGCCCGTGTGGTTACCTCTATTTAAATTGGTTTGGCTATCTATTTACGAACTTTTTCTTCTTCGTTTCTTTTCTCAAAATATTTATGTATGATCGGATTTATTCTTTTATAATTTTACGTAAATATTTATTCATGCTTCTTTTGCAAAATTACCTATAGTTTATTGTGCAAAAGTTTTTACCTTAAACTTTCTAATACTGTCTTTGGTTCTTTCACATTTTATAAAGGATGGTTGTTACCATGCTTCTTTCTTGTACAACTCTTTTGGTCTTCCAAAATAAAATATATATTATTTGAGTTATCAAATTTTAAACCCGCAAAGTTGTTTAGTTCTTAACTAAAATCCATCGATTTTCGTTTTCTTAATGTTCTTTATCTAGAGTATTTTCTTTTGTCTCTTGGTTGTTTTGAAGTTTCGAGGACGAAACTCTTTTAAGGGGGAGTGATTGTAACACCCCGTAATTTTCACCCTTTATTTTTGGTGTTAGTTTATTTTCAAATGATATTCTTTTCGTAAAAAAATAAATAATTTATTATTTTCTCTAGATCAATGATTTTTATTCTTTATAATTTAGGAGCCGAATTATTATTTTATTATATGGTGTGTTAATGTCTGCATTATATTTATATTTATAATATAATTTATTAGAATTATTTTCATTATTAAGTATTTTCAAAGTTTAGGCGCGATTTAAGAATTTATCGATTTATCGCGTAGCGGGTTTTTGAAGCATGGACCCTTGTTGATTTGGGCCGAAATTTTTGTTGGTGTGTTGGGCTTGACAGCCGGCCAAGGAGATGGAGAAGGAGAGCTCCTCTTCTTTCTTTTCTTTTTATTTTTCCTTGTGACTCTTTGTAGCTTTGTAACTCCTATAACCCCCTAATCATTCTCCTTCATTAAAACCCTTTATTTCAACCATTAAACATCCATAAAATTCTGAATTTTATTCAAAGAAGTTCAGCATCATTTGCATTAAACCCTCACCGTTTTTCAAGAAAAGGAAGAGAGAAAAGGAAGAGGAAAAGAATAGGAAGTTTCAACCCGATTTTTCCTGTCATATCTTCACGGAAATAACCGTAGCCGGAGATCTAACCGTTGGATCGTCTTTATTTTTGGACTCAACGTTTATAACATCTTGTTATACATTCTGACCGGAGCGATTTATAATCTGAGCTTTTAATCATCGGGAATCATGGTCGTAAAAGAGCAGTGCGAAACAAGAGTTTCCAACGTTCAAGAAGAAATGCTTAGTGACTTGTTGCTACAATTCTCGTTTGTTATGCCTTGGGGTTAGAAGAGGATTTGGATTGCATGCTTAACTCGTGATTATATCTTTGGACTCAGCTCTCCTCCCGACGATCCAGGTAACTAGTTGTTATCCTAGAATCATAGTGATTAGAGTAGTATTCGGTATTAGATTAATACGTTAGGAATTATCTAAAATACTTTTTGAATGAGATTTTTGACGAAATTTTACATGAACATACGTGACACATGCTATGTGAATACTGTGTAGAGAAAAATAATTTTTTGCATGATTTTTAATATTTATTTGATTTAATTAGTATTTTGTGCGTTTTTGGCTAAATTTCATAATAATTATTGATCGACTGTTGAAATTGATGAAATCATTTTTCTTAGATCATGTAACATACGTATAATGTATTCCATGCCTTAGAATAATTTTTATCTACTGTTTACTGTTTTAATTAATTGATATATCTGTTTTTTTAATATCTATTCTGTCAGTATATAATTCATGAAAATTATTTGTAGAGGCAGAAAAATTAATTTGTTTGAATAATATGTATTTGCGTGAGTTTTTACATGTTATGTGAATTATTGGTAATTTTTGGGCGTCTTTTTATATTTTTAATTATTATAATGGCTTATTTGAGGAATCTGTATATTAACTGTTAAAAATACTTTTTGAGTCTGAAAATTATAAATAAAAATTGTACCATGTCATTAGAGCTATTAGGGTTATATGATTATTTTTGTGTGATTTTAATGCTCGAATTTGTTAGTTTCATAATTATTATGGTGTTTTTGTGATGAAATTGAGGATACACTTTTAAATTGTTTGAAGGCTTGTAAATCAGATATAATTTATAATTTAATATATTCTGGGTTGCTGATTTTCATTAGTATACAGTATGCATCATTTCGGTAACCACATGTTTAGGTTTGATTTATGGAATAAAATGATTTAATTGTTATTACTCTTTTAATGAATATGATTTAGAGTTAATTGGTGATGTATTTGTGATTGAGTGTGGTTGCTGTAAAAACCAGTATATTGTCATTGATGATGTTTGGGAATGTTCAAGTGTTATTGTGAGAGTTATTTGTTGATTATTGTATAAGTGATTTATTTTGAGGAATTATGATGAACTGTTTGATGAACTGTGGGTATAAGGCCGGGTGGCATCCCCTTTTTGACGAATATTTTAGATGAATGATACTTGGATTGTATGCATGATTGTATTTTGAGATAAGAATATCCGGTGGGATAGATGTAGTCCCCGGTTAAGAACATGCCAACCACCTGGTTTGCGAACTAGGGGTACACACGGGTTAATTGTTGTCGTCCGAGAGTCAGGGAGTTCTGCGTGTTCTACCCCGCATCGGGAGTTTGGCCATTCTTAGACACGGCAAGTGGGGAACGTAAGCCCATAGACTGACCTGGAGATTGCGATCTGACAAACCTTAGGAAGTGATTTGCGAATCACTGGCGTTCGGTTTCTGACTCAATAACTTGTTGAATTCTTGATTTATTATTATTTATATACATTAGAATTATGTCACTCACTCTATCATGTTTACTTATTGTTGATGATCACTTGTTTCATCTATAGCTTTATGATTTCTATGTGCATGCTATTGATGTAATGATTGCATGTTATTCCTTTCTTATTAATCTATGTCTGAATCGTGCTTTGATTGCTATTGTTCTGGGAGAACTGCTAGTTACTCCCCACTGACTGTGGATATTTGTTGTATATTTTGCAGGTTTTGTAGATGGGGATTTTCTTTGATTTTGGGCTCGGGTTGAGATGCGAGAAATAATCTATTAGGGTTTTAGTTCTAGACTTCTTTTTAGTTTGAGATAGTTTTCTCTTTTCGATTTTAATCTAAGTAATTAATTTACTTATAGTATTTACTTATGTTTGTTTTTATCACTTAGTTATTTAAACACTATTCTTGTAGTAGTGACATTCCCAGAAGACGATGTTTCCGCCATCGTCCTATTAATATTATTATTATTTCTTTCTTTTCCGCCTTTGAAATTTTGGGGTGTTACAAATATAATTAATTAAACACAAAACTATTTGTACTTATTCCAAATATATAACAGAATAACGAAGCTAATAAAATAATTAACCTATGATTAAACGCAAATAAAAATATTAGTTGCTACGCATAAATAAAATAAAATATCGGCGTCAATAAAATAATGAAATATTTAGTGACGATAAAAGTTAAAATTCACATCTTAACTCAAATAAAATAAGAACATTTGATACATAATTAACTTAAAAAATATAATTAGCATTTAATAATCGATTTAAAAATTGGGCTATTACACATGAGATTGCTTTTGTCTGCCTTCACGCCAGAGGCGCGATTTTTCATATGGCCTACTGTGGACCCTCCACCTTAAATGCCCTATAAAGTACTTGGCATATTTTGGGGATCTATGAGCAAGATCGGGTCAACATGCTTGTTTTTCACCTGAAGATAGGGTTGTTCATTAGCCAAGCGGGTCAAAATAAATGGTGCAACAAATGTATCGTCTGGAACCTAGTATCATTTAAAGGTCTCTAAATAGGTAAGGTGAATATCCATCTTCAATAAAAACTGACTCCGGGACTCTTGTGAGTGTATTTTGAGGTATCCAAGGTTTGATGTCCTATGCAAGGTGTTCTGAACCATAGTCTCCATATCTGAGATAAAAGAAAGGATGGAAAGTAGTAGCTGAGTAACTAATTCTAATATGAAATTAAAGAAAACATTACATAACAACTCAAGCAAGATTTAAACCTTTGCTTTACATTCATAGCAAGTATACTCTTGCTCGTAAAGTTACAACGCACTTTTCATACATTTAAGCATCAATGAACATACTGAAACATTCCCTTAATACTCGACTTAAAACTTCCTTTATTTCTTCCTTTATGACCACTCGGGTCTGAATTGCTTACTATGGATGTCTCGTATCCTTCAACTTCTAGGCACTTTGAAAATCACGACCCGAAGCTAGTCGGATTACTTACTATAATTAACAATTGATGACTCGCACTTAAGACACTAATAATACTTTGGTGCACATAACATTTTCTCATCATGTTGTACCCTTTTAATCTACCCCTTTTTGTAATTATGGTTATGTAAATAGTTAAAATTATCTGGAAACTTTTGGAAACATGGAAGAATATTTGGCTCTAAAACCAATTTTATAACAACCCAAATTCACTTTTCTAAAAATGAATCTAAGAGCAATACCAGCATGGTGAAATGCAAGGCTTTTGGAATTGTTCAAAAAAAATTATCTTGAATTATTTTTATTAAAATTTAACATATAGATATATGCAACATAAATAAAACTAAGTCATCATAAATCCTTTATTACAGATTGGAGGCATATTGCCTCAATATATTATTTAAAAACATTATCTATAATGTCCATTAAAGTTTAGAAATCAATGAACTAGACTAATCTAGTGTGAAACCAACCCATGCATGCTTGTCATGAATTACGTATAGGACAAGTCTGCTCACCATTCAACATAAGGTAGAAATGGGTTGTCGTGAAATCAAAGTAAATTGACCAACAACAACAAGATACACATCAGCAATAGTTGAGTATAGACTTAATAAAGAAAAAGGAAAGATCCTAATCGTGATACTGAAACAAAAATCTTGAATCACCTAGGTTTTCAATGGTGACAAACAGCTACAGGGAACAGTTATCCTTACAGGTGTTTATGAGCTGTTAGTAAACAGTTGAGAAACTAACTATTCCAAGACAATTTGTTATGCTATGTTTCTTGTGTAGCAAACAGGTTTATTACAAGACTTAAAACTAGGAGATACTCTCGAAGATGTTCAAGGAAAAGACAAGTATTGAATTGTTGATTCAAGGGAAGATTCAAGAATTAAAGTACATGAAAATAATATAGGACCTTTCATTTGATTCAGCATAGGTCTTCATGTAATATATCATATGATATTCTTAGAGAAATTGTTTGTGTTGTTCCTAATGTGAAACAAAAGGGTTTTGAATATGGGAACCAGTTGGTTACATATTTAGAATACTACTAGGCAGGGTAACAGGTCTGGGTACCAGTTACTTTGTAGGGTGATTGTGCTGGTTGTTTAGAAAATATTTTTGGAAAAATATTTTCTCAAAATACTTTCCATTAGAAAAGACTGCCAGCCTTTACAATATTTATTCAGTATTCTCTTGCCTTAAAGCGTGTGAATATCTTAGATAATATCTTTCCTTAAGGAAAGATATTACTCAAGATATAATTTCCATAACTTAAGATTATCATATCTTTGATATCTTGAGTTAAGGCACGCTCAGAGGTTAGACCTTGGTCTATAAATATTGAATGATGATTCTACATCACCCTTGATGCTCTTCCAAATTATATTGAGTAATTTTGAGAGCTTTCACAGAGAACAGCTGAACAGTTTCCTAAAATAGTGTACGCATTTCATAGAGCTTTATATTACTCTTTATTTGCTTTGTAAGAAAGCAGAATTTAAGAGAAACTGATTGTAGTACATCTCTAACAGAGGGGTTAGAGGTTGGGTAGCGTTTGTGAGTTCATTCGCTAGTGCTTGTAAGTTAAGTGAGAAGCAGCACACTAGAGTTAGTGTGGGTTGTGTTGTTTCCCTAGAGTAACTAAACAGGAGTGTGCGAGAGTATTCTTATTTTTCATAGTTGATTAATAAGAAAACTAGTGTAGAAGGACGTAGACACTTGTTTGGTTGAACCTCGTTAAATTTGGTGTGTTCTTTATTATTTTCAAGTTCTAATGTTTCCATTGTCAGGAACCAGTCAAACTGGTTGCTCCTTAAATCGAAAGAATTTGAATTTAGCACCAATTCTCCTAAGTACTCAATTCACCCCCCCTCTTGAGTACTTGTAAACCTTCAATTGATATCCGAGCGGGTTTTTCTTAATAGGGTAACAGCTAGAGAAGTTGATCATGAGTACTCAAGAAATGAACGCTTTGGGTTATGACAACAAGACCTTAAAAATTAAATGGGAAAAACTATGCTTGGTGGAACAATAGATTGAGGAATATCATCATTGGCATTGGCTGCGAGTGTTGGTTAGTTGACAAAAATTGACTAATAGGATTCACCAAGGATGTTTATAGTACCCCGGTTACGAAGAAGGAGATCACGTATACATCTATTAATTACAAGAAGTTGGAGAAGAATGCCAAAGCCATGTCCATACTGCAACAGGTCATTGGAGAGAATGTGACAAACAGAATCTCTGCTTGCATTTCCGCTAAGGAAATCTGAGATACCCTCGACCTTGCATATGAGGGAACCAGGGACGTAAAGAGCTCTAAACTTGATGTACTCATGACTAAATACGAAGCTTTTAACATGAACAAGGATGAAAAAATAAATAATTGCTTTGCTAGATTTATGACTATATTAAATGATTTAAAATCTCTTAGCAAAAGTTTCTTTGATGAGGATTTGGTTAGGAAAATATTATGAAGATTGACAGATGTATGGACGGCCAAGGTAACAGCTATCTATGAAGCAAAAGATCGCACATCACTGAGTTTGGAACAGCTGATTGGTTCCCTTATGACCCAGGAGATGCTGGTTGAGTCTAAGAGTTATAAGGGATAAGTCCGAGGTGTTTCTTAGAAGGGAACATTTGAAGAAGAAGAAGAAGATGTCATAGCAATGATGGCTAAATGATTTGAAAAGACACTTCAGAGATCAAAAGAAAAACTTTGAAAGTAAAAATTTTAAGAAGACTAACCCTTCAATTGTACGTTGTTTCAAGTGTAGAGAATTGGGACACATCATTCGTGATTGTCCAAAATGGAAGGACAAACAGTCCAAAAGCAATGATAAGAGAGCTTTCAAGAAGGCCATAGTAGCAGCTATGTGGGGTGACTCTGACTCAGGTTCAGAAGAGGATGAAGAGTCACCTAATCGTGAAACTTACATGCCTGTTGTATTATGGATCGAGGAGGAAACATCATGGCTGGAGGAACTAGGATAAGGAGCGCAACATCAAATTTTTGTCTTATGGTGAAAAAAAGATGTACTCAGCGAACACAAGATAAACTGGAGCAAATTCGTGAGGACATGCATCAATATGATAGAGATAACATGCTTTGAATGTGTTGACTCTTTTTAGATGAATGTCTTAAGCTAAGTGAAGCTTACATAACTTGCAAACGTCGGTTGAAAGAAAAGAAAATCGAATGTGATATTGCTACTGGTAGTTGTGATCATTTAGAACAAGTGTGTGTAGAATTAAAGGATCAAGTGGTTGAACTTGAAGTTGCACATGACAAGTGCAAAGTCAAGTTGGAAACAACTAAGTCTTCTTTAGTAGAAAAGGATAAGGATGTTCCTAGTGATAGTGAAGAAAACTTAAATGTTCCCTCTGTGCATGATTTATTTAATTCGGATGATCCCTCCAACAAACACTCTAAGCAAGTCTAATTTACTGCATGCATTTAACCTTTTGGTTGATGATGCAAAATAGTTACATATTGTTACACTCAAGATTCCCCAGCTAACTGTTTCCCCCACAGGTCCTTGTGCTGAAGCTAGTTTGGTGAGTATGTAGAAAAAAATTGTTATTTGTATGCTGAAATTCATCAATTGAATAAGGGAAAGTAGAAAGTGGTTGTTGATATGCCAAATAATTCCTTGGTTGCAAAACTCGAATTTCATCTTGAAAAACTTAAAAGTAATTTCAATGCTATGAAGAAGAAAAATGCTTTTCTTATACAAGTTCTTGAAACCAAAGACAAAGAGCTGCAAAAAAGTCAATGGCATGTGGAAAAACTTATGTCTGCAAGGGATATCTTGACTCATCTTACTTCCATGGAAGGTAAAAAGTGGTACGATTGGGCTTGGTCATTTTAGAGCAAGAACCAGACCAACTGGCACCCAAAGGGAACCACTTGGATCGAGGAATTCAAAAGAAGTAAGTATGTTATTGCAAAGGACATGCATGTGTGTTATCATTGTGGTATGAATGGATATAAGATTTTCAATTGTCCAGCTAGGAAGATGAGTGTGGAAAGAAACAACAAACATGTTATGGAGGTCTGGGTGAGGAAGGACCACTAGAGTCAACTGTTTGTGGAAAGGGACCTAAGAAAGTTTGGGTTCCTAAATCTAATGTTTGATTGTTTCTTGCAGGCAAAAGTGAGAGGTAGTACCTTTTGGTATTTAGACAGTGGATGCTCAAGACACGTGTCAGGGGATAATAAGCAATCTCTCTCACTCACAGCCTATGACGGTGGAAGTGTTACCTTCGGAGACAACAACAAAGGTTCCATTGTTGGTATAGGTAAAGTTGGTAAGTCACTTTCACAAGCTATAGATGATGTATATTATTTTGATGGCTTGCAACATAATTTGTTGCACATTTTTCAATTATGTAATAAAAGCAATCGAGTTGAGTTTCAAGCTAACCTTTGTCACATAGTTAATTCAAAAAGTTGGTGAACTTGTCTCGTGAAGGAACCAGAAAGGTGATATTTATATCACCTTGCTGGATAAACTTCCGGAGAACAAGGCCATTTGTTTGGGTGATGCTTCCGAGTCAAATAAATGGGTTTGACATAAGAGATTTGGTCATGCTAGCTTAACAATTTTGAATAAACTTAAAACTCGTGACTTCGTAATTGGACTTCTAAATATTAAGTACGGGATTGACAAAGTTTGTTTAGAATGTGCCAAAGGAAAACATGTAAAATCCTCTTTTAAGCCAAAAAGTGTCATGAGTACCAGCAGACCTTTCGAACTTGTGCATATTGATTTATGGGGTTCCATGCGTGTGCGAAGTCGAAATAATCACGAGTTTGTATATTTTATGGTTGTTGATTTTTCTAGGTTTACCGGGTTATCTTTTGCATTCAAAGGATGAGACATTTAATGAGTTTGTTGCATTAGTGAAAAAGGTACAAAACCCGACTAAATCATCACCGGTTGCGGTAAAATCTCGATCATGGCACCGAGTTTGACAATTCGAGCTTTATTGACTTTTGTAGAGAGCATGGAGTGAGTCACAACTTCTCTGGCCGTTGAACACCACAACAAAATGGTGTTGTGGAAAGAAAGAATATAACTCTAGAGGAGATGGCTAGGATGATACTTATTGAAAGTGGTCTCCCTAAGACTTTTGGGAAGAAGTTGTGAACACTGCATGCTACATTTTGAATTGTGCTCTCATTAGACCTAAATGGAATAAGACCCCATATGAACTCGTAAAGGGTAGAAAGCCCAATAATTACCCACTTTCGTATATTTAGATGCAAGTGTTTTGTGCATAATAATGGGAAGAATCAGCTCGATCAATTCGACCCTAGGAGTGATGAGGCAATCTTTCTTGGATACTCTTCTCATAGGTAAGCATACAAGGTGTTCAATAAAAGGACCTTGTGTGTTGAGGAAAGTGTTCATGTGATCTTTGATGAGTTTAACATGTCTTCTGAGATCGCACAGGTTCAGCACGGAGATATCATTGGAATGCTCGGGTTTACTTTGAAACAACTAGCTGGTTCCACTCAGGATCCAGAAGAGGAAATAGGTCTACCTACTGATCCACCAAATGCTGATGGTTGAGGACCTGATCTAGAACGAGAAGAGAACAATGAGGATTTGTCTGAGTGGGAACCAGATGCTGATAGTTCCCACATAGAGCAACATTTACACACCTCAGGGGAACCACTGTGCAAGTTGGTGGTGACCCTAATGAGGGACAGGTAAGTAATGAGCAAGGATCCCCTTTGCAACCCAGCACATCTGAGAGATCCAACTTGAATGTTGTTACTGGAGTGCAAGCTAGTTCTAGTCATGTTGAATCAAGAGCACAAAATGATCCAGTTTCAAAGAGTTTTAGATATCAATCTTCTCATCCCTCTAATCAAATCATTAATGATATCAATAAGGAAATTCAAACAAGAAGAGTTGTTTATGAAAGCTTTTGTGCTTTCATCTCTTTCTTATCAAGCATAGAACCAGCTGATTATAAGATGGCTTTGAATGATCCATATTGGGTTTTGGCTATGCAAGATGAATTGAATCAATTTGAAAGGAACTAGGTATGACATCTTTAGCCAAGACAACTAGATAGGTCAGTCCTTTGTACTAGATGGGTATTCAGAAACGAATTGGATGTCCTTGGTACAATAGTCTGAAATAAAGCAAGGCTTGTAGTGCAAGGTTACAATCAACAAGAAGGCATTGACTATGATGAGACCTTTGCGCCTGTTGCTGGATTAGAAGCTATTAGAATACTCATTGCTTTTGCTGCTCACATGAATATGGAATTATTTAAGATGGTATGGTATCCGGTTTTTTACTTGTCTTAATTAACGGTCTGAATCCCACAAAAGTCTCTCATTGGACTATAATTTTTAGAAAATTCTGAAGTCGTCACCCTATTAATATCTGAATAGGGAAAGATTTATTTAATAAATTATTTTAAAATCAATTTTAAGAAATATCATTTAAAACGATGATGACTTCATATGGATAAGGCTTTTTTTAAAATTGGTCTTTCATACCATGAGATAAGGTTCGGGGTTTAGGTTAAGAGGTGCGAACGTCTGGAACTTGTCTCCTGTTTTGTTCTAAAGAACGGGCTCTTACTAAATGCGTTATTTTCCATTTTAATGTAATCATGGCCATTCAAAAGAAAGAAAAACACATAATTTGCACATATGCACATCAATCATTTCTATTTTTGAGGGCCAATATATCATTTGTACATGGTAGGTTTGAGCACTGAAGTTGCACTACGTACGAATCATTGCGGGATTGGAATCCACTCATGGATCAAAACCATCGTAGTTCGATCTTATGTCTCACCCTAAATAGCCAATTCCATTGGGGATGAAAAGGAAATAAAGGAAAGTTGATTATGAATAATTTACCTTTAGAATTAGATAAATCTATTAGAAATGAGGTAATCACTCCAGTTAGTGATTGAAATGGGGTTAAGATAATCACTCTTATTAGTGATTAAAAATGAAGGTTAAGGTAAATCACCCTAATTAGTGATTAACCAAGGGTTAAGAAAATCACCTCAATTAGTGATTAAACATAAAGATTAAGATAATTACCTTATTAGTGATTAAACTTGATGGTTAATTTAGATAATCACCTTAATTAGTAATTAAACTTGAAGGAAAGATAATCACCTTAATTAGTAATTAACAAGGAAGGTTAAGATGATCATCCTAATTAGTGATTAAACTTGAAGGTTAAGATAATCACCTCAATTAATGATTAAAATGAAAGGTTAAGGTAATCACCCTAATTAGTGATTAACTAAGGTTTAAGATAATCACCCTAATTAGTGATTAAACTTAGGAGGAAATTAATCACCTCAATTAGTGATTAAATTGAGAATTGAAATAATCACTTTAATTAGTGACTAAATGGGATGAAAGCAATTACCTTTTAGTGATTAAATGGGAATTGAAATAATCACCTTGATTATTGATTAAACTTAGGATTTTTCAAGAGGTCTTAAAAAAGATTTGCTTCCTAATTGAAGTATTTTGGATGGATGCGAAATAATCTTAATTGAAGATAATTAAGTCATTTTTAGAAAAATGATCAATTTGAGATGGAATTTGGAGATTTTGTTGGGCTTATCGAAATTTGGCCGTTTAAAATGAGACACGTGAAATGACCTAAAATCAATTAGGAGATCATAATTACCTTTCTAATTATATCAAATTATATAATTGACCCATTTGAAGATTATGGAGAACAATTTTAAAAATGTAAGATGGATTATCATACAATAAACTTAGTTAGATTTGTAATTTTTCCTCTTAATTGAGATTAGGTCATTTAATTCATATATTATGATATATTGGGCCCAACATGCAATATTTGTAACATTGATTGCTCAATTTATTCAAAAAGAATTGTGGAATTATTTATGAAAATTATGCATAAACATCTCCATATTTTTCATTATTTAAGTGATGTAATAACTATTTACAAAGAAACAATTATTACAACAAAAATGTACAAATCCTATGATCTTTACAAGTCTTCAATCTTGATCTTCACCATGATGCTCCTTGATCTTCATCTTCTTGGATAGGCTTTGGAATTCAAATTTATTTGAAAACTTATTAAAATTAAAGATTAATTAACCTTTTTCATTGATTTTTTTATGATGATTTTTATTGATTTTTATTTACATAATAAGTGATTCATTTTAAGTGGAATTTAAAATTTAATGACTTTTAATTATCATTTTTCGTATGAAAAGAAAATATTTTTTTATGAAAATTGAGTTAATCACTTTATTTCAACTTTCCAGATTATACTTTTGTTCTTTTACTGACTTCCAAAATTCATAACTTTCTATACAAAGCGTGAAATTGCACATCGTGATATGCCTATTGATAGCTCAGTGAGTTTATATATTGTGTCAACATTTGACAAGCTTTTAGTGACAACTCGAGTTATGGTGAATTTTATCTTAAAACCGGTCAAAACAGAACCTTTATCTAATTTGTTCTTTGAAATCCAACTTAATTAACTTAGTTTCAAATGATGTTTGGAATGAGAATTCTAGACACTTTGAAGGAGTAGACTTAAAATTTTCACTTTAATTGGAAATCTTTAAGACCCTTTTTTATTTATTTTCTTAACCAAAGAAGAAATCTATGTCTGGAATTTAGTGATTTGCATAGACGTTTTTATAAAAAATATATATAATTGTACAAAATTAATATGAATACCATTTTTATGTTGTTCGAAAGCTACTGATGTCTACTTCAATGTTTAATTTTTTAGTTTCGATGAAATGAGTTTATTTTGAACTTTATTTAAAGAAAAAGCTCATATGGTACTGGACAAAATCAGTTTTTCACAATACATTTGTATGAATTGTATTTAAATGTACAAAATTTGTTTTTCATAAATTCCAAAGCCCAGTTGCTGCAAACATTTCGAAATTCCTAGAAAAAATATTACATCCTATAAACTATTTAGACAATATAGACAAAAAATGTGATTAAGTACGAAATTGAAACTGACTAAAATTACAACATCACATTTTCTTTTTTATGGAGATGTTTAAGCACAACTCTACTTCAATTTTTTGTGAAAAAATATTTTTGGGTGATGAACAACTTGGTTAAGAAAAATCACATAAACACATATTTTCTAAGAGTCTCCCCATTAGAGTTAACTATTATTGGTGGGGTGATTTAAGATTGGGAACCTATTAGGACTTCCACATACCCAAATCACTCCAAAAATTAAAAATTTGATAAAAGAAAACGAAGAGAAAGTTAGTATGTGATTAAGAAGATAATTAAGAAAATAACAAGAACTTAATCTTACCTTGCTAACTCAATGATGCACTTCCTTATCAAAGGCTTCTACTTTTTTTGATTTTTTCTCAACTTCTAAGTGAGTTTCTAAATTCACTTAATTACTAACTAAAGCCCTTTTTGTGTTTCTCTTTGATGAACTTTTTACTTACTAATTACTTTCCAAATTATAACTTTTGCTTTCTTTTTTTTCTCTCTTGAATGAGCGTTTTTAATTTAGAACAAGTATGTAGAAGGATTTTTTGTCCCAAACTACCTTTAACTTTCAAGTTTTTGCGAGAAACTATCTTATAAAAAATTTGTTGCCCCAAACTACCTTACTTTTACAATTTTGTTGTTGACAGCTACCTAATGCCGATTTTCGGCGTTGACTTTTTTTTTCAGTTCAAAATTGTGGGAGAAAACAAAATTACCCTTATGGAAATTGCTTGAGATCCGAGGAGATTGAGAGGGTGATTTTTTCAATTTTAGTTTAAGTAGTAGAAGAGGAATTTAATGGAGGATTGGTGGTACAAAGTGTCGATATAGATATGAGACACAGAGAGGGCGCACAGGGAAATGGGAAAAATAGGGTGGGGAAAGTGAGAAAAGGGTTTGAAGAGGTCAAGTGATATTATGTGACATTAAAAAAACTGAAAATAGAAAGAGTCAACGACGGAAACCAGCATAAGGTAGCTGTCAACAGTAAAACGGTAAAACTAAGGTAGTTTGGGACAATAATTTTTTTATAAGGTAGTTTCTCGCAAAAACTTGAAAATTAAAGGTAGTCTGGGACAGAAAAATCCTATGGAGAATGAAGTGTTTTGTGAGGATTGAAATTGTTTTTGGAAGTTGTGTTTAGAAGTTGTTTTGAGAAGTTCTTGTTGAAATGAAAATAAACGGGGGCATTTATAGGAAAATGAAGTGAGGAATTACGGTTTGAAGGAGGTGAAAAATCAGATTTTTCACCGGAAAAATCTAATTTTTACCATCCTACATCATCTTAATAACATCATCAAATCTCCTTACATCATCAAATTTATTGGAAATCCAATTATTTTTACAGTAATGAGGCAAAATCAGATATTCAGTCAATATTCTCTTCCTAAATACTTCCAAAAGTGTAAAAGTGCATCGAAAAACGTGAAGGAGAAGTTTACTGGGCAACACCCCGGAGCGGAGAAGCCTGCGCTGGACACAGCCATGGTGCACCAGGAGCACGGGCATGCGTCTGGCACACGCAACCATGGTGCGCTGAGCGCAAGCATGCGTCTGGCGCACAGCCTGGATTTTCCAAAAAAAGGATCTTTTGGCTCTTACACCTTGGATTTGATTCCGATTTTTATTCCTTTTCATGATTCTTATTCCTTAACCAATGGATAAAAGATTGTGATTGGTGGTTAAAGAATATATTCTTATTGTTTATCCAATGGACAAACGAAAGTGACTAGTGGGTAAGGACTTGATCACCAAGAAAATTGATTCCCACCAGTTTTGAGAAACGAGTAAAGTTCCGGCACTTAAACGTGACTCGATTTTCCGTTTTTGGAAAAACTAACTAAAAACAATTAATGAAAACTCGTCAAATTAGTAAAGACCAGCATGATTCTACAACAAATCATTTTATTAAAACCGGTGGCTGTAGTTATGGACTACAACTTATGGAAAAATTATGTTTTTAAACCGAAATCGTATGACTAAGGCGCAAAATGGGAAACCATATGACAGAATGAAACTCGCGCTCCGAGACGGAACGTGCCTTTGGGGGGGCGCTCCACGATGCATGTCGACTTCGTTATTTTTATTTCTTTTCAGATTTCTTTATTTTAAAATTTTATCAGCAACAAGGTTTCAAAATTTGGTGTCTACAGATGGATGTGAAAACAACATTTTTGAATAGCTATTTGAAGGAGGAGGTATATATGTTGAACAACCAGCTGATTTTGTTGATTATTGTTTCCCCACTATGTATTCAAACTTGATAAAGCTTTGTACGGTCTCAAACAAGCTCCAAGAGCTTGGTATGAGAGATTGTCAATGTTTTTGATGGAAAATGAATACAAGAGGGAAATTGTTGACAAAACTTTGTTTATGAAAACCAGGAGGAAACACTTGCTAGTTGTTCAAATTTATGTTGATGATATCATTTTTGGAGCTACTAATCAGTTGCTATGTCATGAGTTTGCTAATCTTATGCAGAGTGAGTTTGAAATGAGAATAATGAAAGAACTTTGCTTCTTCCTTGGTCTACAGATTAGGCAAACAACTGATGGAATCATGATTCACCGGCAGAAGTATCTTAGAGAAATTCTAAAGAAGTATGGTTTGGAGAACACAAATTCACCAGAATGAAAATAATAATCTGATTCGGTTTTTGGTGAAAACCGGATCAGTTAGTAAATAACCAATCCGGTTTTCAACAACAACCGGATCAGTGTGATTCATGTCAAATAAAAAAAATTGGCATCCACCAACCATTGACTTGAACAACGAATTCATTCACAAAACATATTTAGCAAAACATCAACAAAACCAGCCATATACTATCTGAAAATCAACAACAACCGGGTAGTATAACGAAATTTCAGAAAAATCAAAGTATTATTAATATATGAAAATTCACTTACAAGCATTAAATATGAAATTAAATACGAAATTAAATGAAAAAAATATGAAAAGGAAAACAAACAAAATTAAATAAATTACACAAAAAGAAATTCACCAAAACACAAATTCACCATGACGAAATAAATAAATTCTAAAAAATAAAAAATAAACTAAAAATCGAAAAAAAAAAAACTAAATCTGCAAACCTAGAGGAGAGACGGCGACCGACGAGACGACGAGAGGTAAGAGCCTTCCACGCTGATTCTTCGACAAGCGACGGAGTTGGAATCTTCGACAAGCGATGAAGTCTTCGACGAGAGGAGATGTTGGTTGCGATGGAATCCTCGACGAGAGGAGAGGCTTGTTGCGACGGAATGTTCGACGAGACAGGAGGCTTGTGGCGACGGAATCTTCGACGAGACAGGAGGCTTGTTGCGACGGAATCTTCGACGAGACAGGAGGCTTGTTGCGACTGAGTCTTCGACGGGAGGAGAGGCTGGTTGAGAAGAGAGAGCCTCGAAGTGAGAGGAGTAGGGTGGTTGACAGAGTGGTGAGACTTGAGAGAGGAGTGGGGAATCTTGAAGTGAGGGGATGGTAGGCTGATGATGAAAAGAGGGAGGGAAGAGGGAAGAGGGAGTTAGGGTTAGGGTTAAGGGTGAGAGGGTGGTATTTGGGTTAGTGAGAGAGGAGTGTGAAAATGGGGGAAATTTAAAGGGGAGAGGTGACGGGCCCAGGAGTATTACGTACAAGGGAGGCGTGCAAATGGGCCCAAGAGTATTACGTACAACAGAGGCGTACAAATGGGCCCAAGAGTATTACGTACAACGGAGGCATGCATATGGGCCCCTATTAGAAGGGAGGCGTGCAAATGGGCTTCAAATTGCGGAGTTAACTGATCCGCTTGGGAGAATCGGATCAGTTAACAAAAACTGATCCGATTCCACTCCCAACCAGATCAGTTAATTGGCCCAATATTTCGCGCCTAAAAAAATTGAATTCGCTGATTCGGTTTTGAGGAAACCGGATCAGTATCTTTGTGACATATAACGTTTTTTTCCACTAGTGTATGATACTCATGTTCCCACTTCCACTAAATTAGATGTTGATTCAAAGGGAAGGATGTTGAAACTTCATTGTATAGAGGGATGATTGGTTCCCTCTTGTACCTAACATCAAGTAGACTTGATATTGTATTCTTTGTAAGATTGTGTGCAAAATTTCAACGTAATCCCAAGGAGTCTCATCTAAAAGCTGGTAGAATAATACTTAGGTATTTGGTGCGAACAGATGAGTTGTGCTTTTGGTACCCCAAATGCATTTTTATTGAGCTGGTATGGTACACAGATGCGGAGTATGCAGGTTTCCTTGTAGATAGGAAAAGCACATCAAATATGGTACACAGATGCATTTTGTATCTTCGAGAAGAAAGATGACATGAATTGTGTTTAAGGATTTGAAAAAACAAAACAGATTAGAAAGTGAGAAATTGAGCTATGAAAAAGAGCTAAAGAGTAGGTAGAAAAAAGAGTATTAAAGAGAATTTGAGTTTGATCTCATTTGGGTCTTTCAAAAAACAACCTTTTGGGTGTAAAAATGACCAACTTTGGGTCTGAAAAATGACCAACTATGGGTCAAAAAAATCAAAGAAAATATCAAAATATCAAAGAAGCACCTTAATGGAAATGAAATAGACCTCAATGGGTCATAACAAAGGTGTCATTATGGGCTCAAAATATGATCTTGAAGGATCATGAAAACGACCATCTATTAGGTCAAAGAAAACTGATCTCAATAGATCATCAAAGAAGACCTCTAATGGGTCACAACAAAGATCACTAAGGATCACAACAAAGACCTCTAATGGGTCGAAATAAAGAAGCATAGAAGGGCACAAAACAAACCTCTATGGGCGTAAAACAAAGGAAATAACCACTATGGGTCACAAGATAGACCATCTATGGGTTGGAGGTTAAAGTCATAAGTGTATCAAATTTAGAACCTAACAAAGTAGGCTTTGAGCAAAAGAGATCACAATGGATCTTTGAACAAAACATAGAAATGATCACTCAACAGGGTTCACAGAGAAAATTAAGAGAAACAATTAAGTAGATAAACTGAATTCGGATTATTAAAAGAAGAATTTCAGAGGAGAAGATATTGTAGTAAAGAAAGAAAATGAGGCTCGGAGAAATGAATCAATGTAAAAGAGAATTAATCAAATGCACCAAACATCATTATCAAGGTGTCGACTCATGAACAAAGAGCAAGAAACTGCAAATCCAAAATTCACCACAACTAATCCTCAATAAAACCATCATCAACCACAACAACATCAACACAACAACTATTCCATCCAAAAAAAATAAACAACATCCTAATTGCCCATACATCCTCCAAACTGCAACAAAAACAATCAAGAAAATCAAGAGCCATACCCAATTGAGATAGCAGATCAGTCCAATTTTGCAGTAGAAACTGAATTTCCTGCTTAAACTCTTTATGGCGAAAGTGGAAACTCCTCAGCTTACTAACAGTGGAAAATTTCGCAGTGCAATCTTGGAAAAATTTTCTCCAATGAGAAACTGAATATATGACTCCATTAAGCCAAACGCTTGTAACACCATATCTCCAAATATTACTCAGTATAATTGTAAACCCATAAATCCAGTTGAGAAGATCGAAGAATTGAGCCAACGTCTTCCAGAAGAATCGCCAAGAAAACGCAAATAGAAAAATGAAAACCAAGAAATTCAGAAACTCAATTTGAGGTTGTCGTGGTCTGGAAATTCAAGAATACCAACTCAAGAGTTCGCAAGAAGATCTTCGAGCAATTTGATTAGAATTCTGTGCAAGAAGCATTTCGATCAATATGAAGGAAATCAGGCCACGATTTGCACAAAGAATTTCGAAGAATTCAAAACAATAAAATGTTGGAGATTAACGAAACCCTAAAAATTAGGGAAAAACCTCAAGAATCGATAAATTATTCGAATTAAGGTTTATATGAGACAATTTAGAAATAAATCCGAAAAAATTGAAACAATGAGTGGCCGAAATTAAGCCTGATTCGAGAGAAATTGATCAAAACATCGATGGGAAAATTTTTAGGGAAACTGAGAAAATGAGATGAAATTTGTGGGATTTGAAGAGAAATTTGCGGAAGAAATTGAGCTAGGATTCGTCCCGCTCTGGTACCATGTTAAATTTCATGTTTAAGGAGGTAGAAAATGGTGTATGTCAGCCATGGATGAAGCTTACTTGAGAAAGAGTTATGAGGGAAAAGAGAGAAGGTAATATTAGCAGCAAGCAGCACGAGCGACCACCAGTAGCAACACCACTGGCATCCAACACACGCCGGAGAGTTGAAGAAAACGGCGGTAAAACGCCAGCCGCACGCGCAAGCAACAGCAACAGCAACAGCAGCAGCAGCAAGAGGAAAGAGGGAGGCGCGAGGAGATATAGGAAGCAGGGCGATGTTGGTGGCCCACCTAAACACCGATAATAGCAGCGAGGATGGCCGGCGCGACGCAAGAGGAAGGAAGAGAGGTGCGGGCGAGGGAGAGAAAATTGGGGTTTGGGGATTTTGGGTCTTGCTTTTCAAAGGCCTAGAATCGGAATTGAGATTTTAATTGAAGAGGTTGAAGAATTCCTCTTGGCCTCATCAGATGAAGGCACGAAGGGAGAAAGGAAGGTGGAGCTGACTTCACTACAGCCAAGCACGAAGAGAGAATATGAGGGAAGGGGTTCCTCTTTTTTGCACTATAAAACTTAACCCAAATAGACTTATTTCATTACAACATGAA
The DNA here is from genome assembly GCA_947648045.1 of Beta corolliflora. Taxonomy (NCBI): domain Eukaryota; kingdom Viridiplantae; phylum Streptophyta; class Magnoliopsida; order Caryophyllales; family Amaranthaceae; genus Beta; species Beta corolliflora. The sequence goes on from CANSZD010000386.1 coordinate 177,657, forward strand.
ATAGGATCAACAGGATCAACACTATAACTTAAGAAAATTGATTTAGTATAATATTATAACTTAGGATCAAATATTATAATATAATATACAAATATAATTAATTAAACACAAAACTATTTGTACTTATTCCAAATATATAACAGAATAACGAAGCTAATAAAATAATTAACCTATGATTAAACGCAAAGAAAAATATTAGTTGCTACGCATAAATAAAATATAATATCGGCGTCAATAAAATAATGAAATATTTAGTGACGATAAAAGTTAAAATTCACATCTTAACTCAAATAAAATAAGAACATTTGATACATAATTAACTTAAAAAATATAATTAGCATTTAATAATCGATTTAAAAATTGGGCTATTACACATGAGATTGCTTTTGTCTGCCTTCACGCCAGAGGCGCGATTTTTCATATGGCCTACTCTGGACCCTCCACCTTAAATGCCCTATAAAGTACTTGGCATATTTTGGTGCTCTATGAGTAAGATCGGGTCAACATGCTTGTTTTTCACCTGAAGATAGGGTTGTTCATTAGCCAAGCGGGTCAAAATAAATGGTGCAACAAATGTATCGTCTGGAACCTAGTATCACTTAAAGGTCTCTAAATAGGTAAGGTGAATATCCATCTTCAATAAAAACTGACTCAGGGACTCTTGTGAGTGTATTTTGAGGTATCCAAGGTTTGATGTCCCATGCAAGGTGTTCTGAACCATAGTCCCCATATCTGAGATAAAAGAAAGGATGGAAAGTAGTAGTTGAGTAACTAATTCTAATATGAAAATTAAAGAAAACATTACATAACAACTCAAGCAAGATTAAAACCTTTGCTTTACATTCATAGCAAGTATACTCTTGCTCGTAAAGTTACAATACACTTTTCATACATTTAAGCATCAATGAACATACTGAAACATTCCCTTAATACTCGACTTAAAACTTCCTTAATTTCTTCCTTTATGACCACTCGGGTCTGAATTGCTTACTATGGATGTCTCGTATCCTTCAACTTCTAGGCACTTTGAAAATCACGACCAGAAGCTAGTCGGATTACTTACTATAATTAACAATTCATGACTCGCACTTAAGACACTAATAATACTTTGGTGCACATAACATTTTCTCATCATGATGTACCCTTTTTATCTACCCCTTTTTGTAATTATGGTTATGTAAATAGTTAAAATTACATGGAAACTTTTGGAAACATGGAAGAATATTTGGCTCTAAAACCAATTTTATAACACCCCAAATTCACTTTACTAAAAATGAATCTAAGAGCAATACCACCATGGTGAAATGCAAGGCTTTTCAAATTGTTCAAAAAAACTTATCTTGAATTTTTTTTATTAAATTTAACATATAGATATATGCAACAGAAATAAAACTAAGTCATCATAAATCCTTTATTACAGATTGGAGGCATATTGCCCAAATAAATTATTTAAAAACATTATCTATAATGTCCATTAAAGTTTAGAAATCTATGAACTAGACTAATCTAGTGTGAAACCAACCCATGCATGCTGGTCATGAATTACATATAGGACAAGTCTGCTCACCATTCAACGTAAGGTTGAAATGGGTTGTCGTGAAATCAAAGTAAATTGACCAACAACAACAAGATACACATCAGCAAAAGTTGAGTATAGACATAATAAAGAAAAAGGAAAGATCCTAATCGTGATACTGAAACAAAAATGTTGAATCACCTAGGTTTTGAATGGTGACAAACAGCTACAGGGAACAGTTATTCTTACAGGTGTTTATGAGCTGTTAGGAAACAACTGAGAAACTAACTATTCCAAGACAATTTGTTATGCTATGTTTCTTGTGTAGCAAACAGGTTTATTACAAGACTTAAAACTAGGAGATACTCTCGAAGATGTTCAAGGAAAAGACAAGTATTGAATTGTTGATTCAAGGGAAGCTTCAAGAATTAAAGTACATGAAAATAATATAGGATCTTTCATTTGATTCAGCATAGGTCTTCATGTAATATATCATATGATATTCTTAGAGAAATTATTTGTAATATATCATATGATATTCTTAGAGAAATTGTTTGTATTGTTCCTAATGTGAAACAAAAGGGTTTTGAATATGGGAACCAGTTGGTTACATATTTAGAATACTACTAGGCAGGGTAACAGGTCTGGGTACCAGTTACTTTGTAGGGTGATTGTGCTGGTTATTTAGAAAATATTTTTGGAAAAATATTTTCTCAAAATACTTTCCATTAGAAAAGACTGCCAGCCTTTACAATCTTTATTCAATATTCTCTTGCCTTAAAGCGTGTGAATATCTTAGATAATATCTTTCCTTAACGAAAGATATTGCTCAAGATATAATTTCCATAACTTAAGATTATCATATCTTTGATATCTTGAGTTAAGGCACGCTCAGAGGTTAGACCTTGGTCTATAAATATTGAATGATGATTCTACATCACCCTTGACGCTCTTCCAGATTTTATTGAGTAATTTTAAGAGCTTTCACAGAGAACAGCTGAACAGCTTCCTAAAATATTATACACATTTCATAGAGCTTTATATTACTCTTTATTTGATTTGTAAGAAAGCAGAATTTAAGAGAAACTGATTGTAGTACATCTCTAACAGAGGGGTTAGAGGTTGGGTAGCGTTTGTGAGTTCATTCGCTAGTGCTTGTAAGTTAAGTGCGAAGCAGCACACTAGAGTTAGTGTGGGGTGTGTTGTTTCCCTAGAGTAACGGAACAGGAGTGTGCGAGAGTATTCTTATTTTTCATAGTTGATTAATAAGAAAACTAGTGTAGAAGGACGTAGACACTTGTTTGGTTGAACCTCGTTAAATTTGGTGTGTTCTTTATTATTTTCAAGTTCTAATGTTTCCATTGTCAGGAACCAGCCAAATTGGTTGCTCCTTAAATCGAAAGAATTTAAATTTAGCACCAATTCTCCTAAGTACTCAATTCACCCCCCTCTTAAGTACTTGTAAACCATCAATTGATATCAGAGCGGGTTCTTCTTAATAGGGTAACAGCTAGAGAAGTTGATCATGAGTACTCAAGAAATGAACGTTTTTGGTTATGACAACAAGACCTTAAAAATTCAATGGGAAAAACTATGCTTGGTGGAACAATAGATTGAGGAATATCATCATTGACATTGACTACGAGTGTTGGTTAGTTGTCAAAAATTGACTAATAGGATTCACCAAGGATGTTGATAGTACCCCGGTTACGAAGAAGAAGATCACGTATACATCTACTAATTACAAGAAGTTGGAGAAGAATGCCAAAGCCATGTCCATACTGCAACAGGCCGTTGGAGAGAATGTGACAAACAGAATCTCTGCTTGCATTTCCGCTAAGGAAATCTGAGATACCCTCAACCTTGCATATGAGGGAACCAGGGACGTAAAGAGCTCTAAAATTGATGTACTCATGACTAAATACGAAGCTTTTAACATGAACAAGGATGAAAAAATAAATAATTGCTTTGCTAGATTTATGACTATATTAAATGATTTAAAATCTCTTAGCAAAAGTTTCTTTGATGAGAATTTGGTTAGGAAAATATTATTAAGATTGACAGATGTATGGACGGCCAAGGTAACAGCTATCTATGAAATAAAAGATCGCACATCACTGAGTTTGGAACAGTTGATTGGTTCCCTTATGACCCATGAGATGCTGGTTGAGTCTAAGAGTTATAAGGGACAAGTCCGAGGTGTTTCTTAGAAGGGAACATTTGAAGAAGAAGAAGAAGATGTCATAGCAATGATGGCTAAATGATTTGAAAAGACACTTCAGGGATCAAAAGAAAAACTTTGAAAGTAAAAATTTTAAGAAGACTAACCCTTTAATTGTACGTTGTTTCAAGTGTAGAGAATTGGGACACATCATTCGTGATTGTCCAAAATGGAAGGACAAACAGTCCAAAAGCAATGATAAGAGAGCTTTCAAGAAGGCCATAGTAGCAGCTATGTGGGGTGACTCTAACTCAGGTTCAGAAGAGGATGAAGAGCCACCTAATCGTGAAACTTACATGCCTGTTGTATTATGGATCGAGGAGGAAACATCATGGCTGGAGGAACTAGGATAAGGAGCGCTATATCAAATTTTTATCTTATGGCGAAAAAAAGATGTACTCAGCGAACACAAGATAAACTGGAGCAAATTCGTGAGGACATGCATCAATATGATATAGATAACATGCTTGAATGTGTTGACTCTTTTTAGATGAATGTCTTAAGCTAAGTGAAGCTTACATAACTTGCAAACGTGAGTTGAAAGAAAAGAAAATCGAATGTGATATTGCTACAGCTAGTTGTGATCATTTAGAACAAGTGTGTGTTGAATTAAAGGATTAAGTGGTTGAACTTGAAGTTGCACATGACAAGTGCAAAGTCAAGTTGGAAACAACTAAGTCTTCTTTAGTAGAAAAGGATAAGGATGTTCCTAGTGATAGTGAAGAAAACTTAAATGTTCCCTCTGTGCATGATTTGTTTAATTCGGATGATCCCTCCAACAAACACTCTAAGCAAGTCTAATTTACTGCATGCATTTAACCTTTTATTTGATGATGCAGAATAGTTACATATTGTTACACTCAAGACTGCCCAGCTAATTGTTTCCCCCACAGGTCCTTGTGCTGAAGCTAGTTTGATGAGTATGTAGATAAAAATTGTTATTTGTAAGCTGAAATTCATCAAATGAATAAGGGAAAGTAGAAAGCGGTTGTTGATATGCCAAATAATTCCTTGGTTGCAAAACTCGAATTTCATCTTGAAAAACTTAAAAGTAATTTCAATGCTATGAATAAGAAAAATGCTTTTCTTATACAAGTTCTTGAAACCAAGGACAAAGAGCTGCAAAAAAGTCAAAGACGTGCGGAAAAACTTATATCTGCAAGGGATATCTTGACTCATCTTACCTCCATGGAAGGTAACAGTGGTACAGTTGGGCTTGGTCATTTTAGAGCAAGAACCAGACCAACTGGCATCCAAAGGGAACCACTTGGATCGAGGAATTCAAAAGAAGTAAGTATGTTATTGCAAAGGACATGCATGTGTGTTATCATTATGGTATGAATGGATATAAGATTTTCAATTGTCCAGCTAGGAAGAAGAGTGTGGAAAGAAACAACAAACATGTTAAGGAGGTTTGGGTGAGGAAGGACCAGCTAGAGTCAACTGTTTGTGGAAAGGGACCTAAGAAAGTTTGGGTTCCTAAATCTAATGTTTGATTGTTTCTTGCAGGCAAAAGTGAGAGGTAGTACCTTTTGGTATTTAGACAGTGGATGCTCAAGACACGTGTCTGGGAATAAGAAGCAATCTCTCTCACTCACAGCCTATGACGGTGGAAGTGTTACCTTCGGAGACAACAACAAAGGTTCCATTGTTGGTATAGGTAAAGTTGGTAAGTCACTTTCACAAGCTATAGATGATGTATATTATTTTTATGGCTTGCAACATAATTTGTTGCACATTTTTCAATTATGTAATAAAAGCAATCGAGTTGAGTTTCAAGCTAACTTTTGTCACATAGTTAATTCAAAAGCTGGTGAACTTGTCTGTGAAGGAACCACGAAAGGTGATATTTATATCACCTTGCTGGATAAACTTCCGGAGAACAAGGCCATTTGTTTGGGTGATGCTTCCGAGTCAAATAAATGGGTTTGGCATAAGAGATTTGGTCATGCTAGCTTAACAATTTTGAATAAACTTAAAACTCGTGACTTCGTAATTGGACTTCTAAATATTAAGTACGGGATTGACAAAGTTTGTTTAGAATGTGCCAAAGTAAAACATGTAAAATCCTCTTTTAAGCCAAAAAGTGTCATGAGTACCAGCAGACCTTTCGAACTTGTGCATATTGATTTATGTGGTTTCATGCGTGTGCGAAGTCGAAATAGTCACAGGTTTGTATATTTTATGGTTGTTGATTTTTCTAGGTTTACCTGGGTTATCTTTTTGCATTCAAAGGATGAGACATTTAATGAGTTTGTTGCATTAGTGAAAAAGGTACAAAACCAGCTAAATCATCAGCTGGTTGCGGTAAAATCTGATCATGGCACTGAGTTTGACACTTCGAGCTTTATTGACTTTTGTGGAGAGCATGGAGTGAGTCACAACTTCTCTGCCCGTAGAACACCACAACAAAATAGTGTTGTGGAAAGAAAGAATATAACTCTAGAGGAGATGGCTAGGATGATACTTATTGAAAGTGGTCTCCCTAAGACTTTTTGGGAAGAAGTTGTGAACACTGCATGCTACATTTTGAATTGTGCTCTCATTAGACCTAAATGGAATAAGACCCCATATGAACTCGTAAAGGGTAGAAAGCCCAATAATTACCCACTTTCGTATATTTAGATGCAAGTGTTTTGTGCATAATAATGGGAAGAATCAGCTCGATCAATTCGACCCTAGGAGTGATGAGGCAATCTTTCTTTGATACTCTTCTCATAGGTAAGCATACAAGGTGTTCAATAAAAGGACCTTGTGTGTTGAGGAAAGTGTTCATGTGATCTTTGATGAGTTAAACATGTCTTCTGAGATCGCACAGGTTGAGCACGGAGATATCATTGGAATGCTCGGGTTTACTTTGAAACAACTAGCTAGTTCCACTCAGGACCCAGAAGAGGAAATAGGTCTACCTACTGATCCACCAAATGCTGATGGTTGAGGACCTGATCTAGAACGAGAAGCGAATAATGAGGATTTGTCTGAGTGGGAACCAGATGCTGATAGTTCCCACATAGAGCAACATGTACACACCTCAGGGGAACCACTGTGCAAGTTGGTGGTAACCCTAATGAGGGACAGGTAAGTAATGAGCAAGGATCCCCTTTGCAACCCAGCAAATCTAAGAGATCCAACTTGGATGATGTTACTGGAGTACAAGCTAGTTCCAGTCATGTTGAATCAAGAGCACAAAATGATCCAGTTTTAAAGAGTTTTAGATATTAATCTTCTCATCCCTCTAATCAAATCATTAATGATATCAATAAGGAAATTCAAACAAGAAGAGTTGTTTATGAAAGCTTTTGTGCTTTCTTCTCTTTCTTATCAAGCATAGAACCAGCTGATTATAAGATGGCTTTGAATGATCCAGATTAGGTTTTGGCTATGCAAGATGAATTGAATCAATTTGAAAGGAACTAGGTATGACATCTTTAGCCAAGACAACTAGATAGGTCAGTCCTTTGTACTAGATGGGTATTCAGAAACGAATTGGATGTCCTTGGTACAATAGTCTCAAATAAAGCAAGGCTTGTAGTGCAAGGTTACAATCAACAAGAAGGCATTGACTATGATGAGACCTTTGCACCTGTTGCTAGAATAGAAGCTATTAGAATACTCATTGCTTTTGCTGCTCACATGAATATGGAATTATTTAAGATGGTATGGTATCCGGTTTTTTACTGTCTTAATTAACGGTCTGAATCCCACAAAAGTCTCTCATTGGACTATAATTTTTAGAAAATTTTGACGTCGTCACCCTATTAATATCTGAATAGGGAAAGATTTATTTAATAAATCATTTTAAAATCAATTTTAAGAAATATCATTTAAAATGATGATGACTTCATATGGATAAGGCTTTTTTGAAAATTGGTCTTTCATACCATGAGATAAGGTTCAGGGTTTAGGCTAAGAGGTGCGAACGTCTGGAACTTGTCTCCTGTTTCGTTCTAAAGAACGGGCTCTTACTAAATGCGTTATTTTCCATTTTAATGTAATCATGGCCATTCAAAAGAAAGAAAAACACATAATTTGCACATTTGCACATCAATCATTTCTATTTTTGAGGGCCAATATATCATTTGTACATGGTAGGTTTGAGCACTGAAGTTGCACTACGTACGAATCATTGCGGGATTGGAATCCACTCATGGATCAAAACCATCGTAGTTCAATCTTATGTCTCACCCTAAATAGTCAATTCCATTGGGGATGAAAAGGAAATAAAGGAAAGTTGATTATGAATAATTCACCTTTAGAATTAGACAAATCTATTAGAAATGAGGTAATCACTCCAGTTAGTGATTGAAATAGGGTTAAGATAATTACTCTTATTAGTGATTAAAAATGAAGGTTAAGGTAAATCACCCTAATTAGTGATTAACCAAGGGTTAAGAAAATCACCTCAATTAGTGATTAAACATAAAGATTAAGATAATCACCTTATTAGTGATTAAACTTGATGGTTAATTAAGATAATCACCTTAATTAGTAATTAAACTTGAAGGAAAGATAATCACCTTAATTAGTGATTAACAAGGAAGATTAAGATGATCATCCTAACTAGTGATTAAACTTGAAGGTTAAGATAATCACCTCAATTAATGATTAAAATGAAAGGTTAAGGTAATCACCATAATTAGTGATTAACTAAGGTTTAAGATAATCACCCTAATTAGTGATTAAACTTAGGAGGAAATTAATCACCTCAATTAGTGATTAAATTGAGAATTGAAATAATCACTTTAATTAGTGACTAAATGGGATGAAAGCAATTACCTTTTGGTGATTAAATGGGAATTGAAATAATCACCTTGGTTATTGATTAAACTTAGGATTTTTCAAGAGGTCTTAAAAAAGATTTGCTTCCTAATTGAAGTCTTTTGGATGGATGCGAAATAATCTTAATTGAAGATTATTAAGTCATTTTTAGAAAAATGATCAATTTGAGATGGAATTTGGAGATTTTGTTGGGCTTATCGAAATTTGGCCGTTTAAAATGAGACACGTGAAATGACCTAAAATCAATTAGGAGATCATAATTACCTTTCTAATTATATCAAATTATATAATTGACCCATTTGAAGATTATGGAGAACAATTCTAAAAATGTAAGATGGATCATCATACAATAAACTTAGTTAGATTTGTAATTTTTCCTCTTAATTGAGATTAGATCATTTAATTCATATATTATGATATATTGGGCCCAACATGCAATATTTGTAACATTGATTGCTCAATTTATTCAAAAAGAATTGTGGAATTATTTATGAAAATTATGCATAAACATCTCCATATTTTTCATTATTTAAGTGATGTAATAACTATTTACAAAGAAACAATTATTACAACAAAAATGTACAAATCCTATGATCTATACAAGTCTTCAATCTTGATCTTCACCATGATGCTCCTTGATCTTCATCTTCTTGGATAGGCTTTGGAATTCAAATTTATTTGAAAACTTATGAATATTAACGATTAATTAACCTTTTTCATTGATTTTTTTATGATGATTTTTATTGATTTTTATTTACATAATAAGTGATTCATTTTAAGAGGAATTTAAAATTTAATGACTTTTAATTATCATTTTTTCGTATGAAAAGAAAATATTTTTTTATGAAAATTGAGTTAATCACTTTATTTCAACTTTTCATATTATACTTTTGTTCATTTACTGACTTCCAAAATTCATAAATTTCTATACAAAGCGTGAAATTGCACATCGTGATATGCCTATTGATAGGTCAGTGAGTTTATATATTGTATCAAAATTTAACAAGCTTTTAGTGACAACTCGAGTTATGGTGAATTTTATCTTAAAACCGATCAAAACAGAACCTTTATCTAATTTGTTCTTTAAAATCCAACTTAATTAACTTAGTTTCAAATGACGTTTGGAATGAGAATTCTAGACACTTTGAAGGAGTAGACTTAAAATTTTCACTTTAATTGGAAATCTTTAAGACCCTTTTTTATTTATTTTCTTAACCAAAGAAGAAATCTATGTCTGGAGTTTAGTGATTTGCATAGACGTTTTTATAAAAAATATATATAATTGTACAAAATTAATATGAATACCATTTTTATGTTGTTCGAAAGCTACTGATGTCTACTTCAATGTTTCTTTTTTTAGTTTCGATGAAATGAGTTTATTTTGAACTTTATTTAAAGAAAAAGCTCATATGGTACTGGACAAAATCAGTTTTTCACAATACATTTGTATGAATTGTATTTAAATGTACAAAATTTGTTTTTCATAAATTCCAAAGCCCAGTTCCTGCAAACATTTCGAAATTCCTAGAAAAAATATTACATCCTATAAACTATTTAGACAATATAGACAAAAAATGAGATTAAGTACGAAATTGAAACTGACTAAAATTACAACATCACATTTTCTTTTTTATGGAGATGTTTAAGCACAACTCTACTTCAATTTTTTGTGAAAAAATATTTTTGGGTGATGAACAACTTGGTTAAGAAAAATCACATAAACATATATTTTCTAATAGTCTCCCCATTAGAGTTAACTATTATTGGTGGGGTGATTTAAGGTTGGGAACCTATTAGGACTTCCACATACCCAAATCACTCCAAAAATTAAAAATTTGATAAAAGAAAACGAAGAGAAAGTTAGTATGTGATTAAGAAGATAATTAAGAAAATAACAAGAACTTAATCTTACCTTGCTAATGGTAGGTGCGGCTTTATCGTGTGCACCTAACCAAAGATAAATTTCTCCTACTCTCTTTTACAATTAAATGTAGAAGGGAAGTAAGGTTCGTATCCATAGGGAAACAGGGACAAGTTTTATATTTAGCGTGAATGAATACCTAGATTAGACTAGGTAATAAATAACCTGATAAAAGGGGGTTTTCAAATGAGTTATATAAAAAAAACTAAAACTAACTAGCAAATAAATAAAATGAGAAATCAATATGGAAAGATCTTGAATCCGATTAACATCCACTTCAATTTAATTATCGATCATTGAACCTCAACTCTGATTATTTCCATGATTACCTATTGTCGAGAACTAATCTCGTATTCTCCTTATTCTTAGTTGAATAGCACGATCAGCGTGACTATAAAACCCTAACAAAAGGATAACCTAGTCTGATTAGCGTCTAAGTTCAATCCAATAGCAGCAATAAACACAGAGAACCAATAGACCTGCTAATGTCATACACGCGATAAACATTCAACAGTTGATTCAATTTCCCCAAGAAATAACCAAGACGATCTGCATCTAAGTTACTCCCTAGTTTGCTACAAATAGATAAAAGAATAAAACAATCCGATTCTATTCTTAAATCTAGCATTAGATTAATTACACAATCAAACTAGTAACGTTCCTAGCATAATTATGCAAAAATCATAAAGTATAATCATAGAAATTAAACCATAATCAAGGAAAATAGATAGAGAGGAAAGATCTCACAATAATGGTTGAAGCTTCATGTTAATCTTCTTCAAGAACAGTTCAAGCTACAATTGGCATAGCAATAACCAATTCCATAATTGAAATCTCTAAAACTAAACTAGAAAATGAAAACTAAAAAGAAAGGAAGAAGGAAAGATGAAGAGAGGAGTATGTTTTTCTCCTCAAGTCTCCCCCTCCAAATATTTAGGCTTTAGGAGGCTTTTAAACCCCGCACAAAACGTGGCCCCAAACCATCTTAAGCATCGCGAGTCGCGATACTGATCGTGAGGTGCGACGAGTACACTGTCTTCCGCACAACTTGGCTGGGCAAAAGGAGGTCGCGAGTCGCGACATGCGTGTGCTGCTAGCAGCGAGCACGAGCGCTGGCTGTGCGCTGTTGGGCAGCTTTGGCTGGCGATGATGTTGGGATGTTGCGCGCTGCTTGGCTTGCGATGCTGCTGTGTTGGAGCCGTGCTGTGCTTGGCTTAGCCTCGCTGCTGGGGGCTCTGCTTGGCTGGCGATGCTGCTGGCTGTGCTTGGTTAGAACTTGTGGCGACGCTTGGCTAGTGCAACGATGTTGTGGAGTTGTTCCAACCACTCATGCTTCTAGGAGCTCGGAACTTACAACTTTAACAATAATTAAAGTACAAAATTCCGAACTTCCGCTAAGAGCTAAGTAAAACACAAATGATAACAATTACAATCACAAACCCCCTAGCAAAATGCACCCAAAACATCAAAAAAACATCGTATAACTTGAGCTTATCAGCTAACTCAATGATGCACTTCCTTTGCAAAGGCTTCTACTTTTTTTAATTTTTTCTCAACTTCCAAGTGAGTTTCTAAATTAACTTAATTACTAACTAAAGCCCTTTTTGTGTTTCTCTTTGATGAACTTTTTACTTACTAATTACTTTCCTAATTATAAGTTCTGCTTTCTTTTTTTTCTCTCTTGAATGAGGGTTTTTAATTTAGAACAAGTATGGAGAAGGATTTTTTGTCCCAAACTACCTTTAACTTTCAAGTTTTTGCGAGAAACTACCTTATAAAAAATTTGTTGCCCCAAACTACCTTACTTTTACAATTTTGTTGTTGACAGCTACCTAATGCCGATTTTCGGCGTTGACTATTTTTTTTAGTTCAAAATTGTGGGAGAAAACAAAATTACCCTTATGGAAATTGCTTGAGATCCGAGGAGATTGAGAAGGTGATTTTTTCAATTTTAGTTTAAGTAGTAGAAGAGGAATTTAATGGTGGATTGGTGGTACAAAGTGTCGACATAGATATGAGAGACAGAGAGGGCGCACAGGGAAATGGAAAAAATAGGGTGGGGAAAGTGAGAAAAGGGTTTGAAGAGGTCAAGTGATATTATGTGACATTAAAAAAACTGAAAATAGAAAGAGTCAACACCGGAAACCGGCATAAGGTAGCTGTCAACAGTAAAACGGTAAAACTAAGGTAGTTTGGGACAACAATTTTTTTATAAGGTAGTTTCTCGCAAAAACTTGAAAATTAAAGGTAGTCTTGGGACAAAAAAAATCCTATGGAGAATGAAGTGTTTTGTGAGGATTGGAATTATTTTTGGAAGTTGTGTTTAGAAGTTGTTTTGAGAAGTTCTTGTTGAAATGAAAATAAACGGGGGCATTTATAGGAAAATGAAGTGAGGAATTACGGTTTGAAGGAGGTAAAAAATTAGATTTTTCACCGGAAAAATCTGATTTTTACCATCCTACATCATCCTATTGATATCATCAAATCTCCTTACATCATCAAATTTATTGGATATCCAAAGATTCATTTTAGATATGATTTTTGATTTTTACAGTAATGAGGCAAAATCAGATTTTCAGTCAATATTCTCTTCCTAAATACTTCCAAAAGTGTAAAAGTGCATCGAAAAACGTGAAGGAGAAGTTTACTTAGCAACACCCCGGAGCGGAGAAGCCTGCGCTGGACACAGCCATGGTGCACCAGGAGCACGGGCATGCGTCTGGCACACGCAACCATGGTGCACTGAGTGCAAACATGCGTCTGGCGCACAGCCAGGATTTTCCAAAAAAAAGGATCTTTTGGCTCTTACACCTTGGATTTGATTCCGATTTTTATTCCTTTTCATGATTCTTATTCCTTAACCAATGGATAAAAGATTGTGATTGGTGGTTAAAGAATATATTCTTATTGTTTATCCAATGGAAAAACGAAAGTGACTAGTGGGTAAGGACTTGATCACCAAGAAAATTGATTCCCACCAGTTTTGAGAAACGAGTAAAGTTCCGGCACTTAAACGTGACTCGATTTTCCATTTTTCGAAAAACTAACTTAAAACAATTAATGAAAACTCGTCAATTTAGTAAAGACCAGCATGATTCTACAACAAATCATTTTATTAAAACCGGTGGCTGTAGTTATGGACTACAACTTATGGAAAAATTATGTTTTTAAACCGAAATCGTATGACTAAGGCGCAAAATGGGAAACCATATGACAGAATGAAACTCGCGCTCCGAGATGGAACGTGCCTTTGGGGGGGGGGCGCTCCACGATGCATGACGACTTCGTTATTTTTATTTCTTTTCAGATTTCTTTATTTTAAAATTTTATCAGCAACAAGGTTTCAAAATTTGGTGTCTACAGATGGATGTGAAAACAACATTTTTGAATAGCTATTTGAAGGAGGAGGTATATATGTTGAACAACCAGCTGATTTTGTTGATTAATTGTTTCCCCACTATGTATTCAAATTTGATAAAGCTTTGTACGGTCTCAAACAAGCTCCAAGAGCTTGGTATGAGAGATTGTCAAAGTTTTTGATGGAAAATAAATACAAGAGGGAAATTGTTGACAAAACTTTGTTTATCAGAACCAGGAGGAAACACTTGCTAGTTGTTCAAATTTATGTTGATGATATCATTTTTGGAGCTACTAATCAGTTGTTATGTAATGAGTTTGCTAATCTTATGCAGAGTGAGTTTGAAATGAGAATAATGAAAGAACTTTGCTTCTTCCTTGATCTACACATTAGGCAAACAACTGATTGAATCATGATTCACCAGCAGAAGTATCTTAGAGAAATTCTACAGAAGTATGGTTTGGAGAACACAAATTCACCATAATGAAAATAATAATCTGATCCGGTTTTTGGTGAAAACCGGATCAGTTAGTAGATAACCGATCCAGTTTTCAACAACAACCGGATCAGTGTGATTCTTGTCAAATAAAAAAAAATTGGCAGCCACCAACCATTGACTTGAACAACGAATTCGTTCACAAAACATATTTAGCAAAACATCAACAAATTCAGCCATATACTATCTGAAAATCAACAACAACCGGGTAGTATAACGAAATTTGAGAAAAATCAAAGTATTATTAATATATGAAAATTCACTTACAAGCATTAAATATGAAATAAAATACGAAATTAAATGAAAAAACATATGAAAAGGAAAACAAACGAAATTAAATAAATTACACAAAAAGAAATTCACCAAAACACAAATTCACCATGACGAAATAAATAAATTCTAAAAAATAAAAAATAAACTAAAAATCGAAAAAAAACTAAATGCAACCCTAGAGGAGACGGCGGCGACGAGACGACGAGAGGTAAGAGCCTTCCACGCTGATTCTTCGACAAGCGACGGAGTTGGAATCTTCGACAAGCGACGAAGTCTTCGACGAGAGGAGATGTTGGTTGCGATGGAATCCTCGACGAGAGGAGAGGCTTGTTGCAACGGAATGTTCGACGAGACAGGAGGCTTGTGGCGACGGAATCTTCGACGAGACAGGAGGCTTGTTGCGACGGAATCTTCGAAGAGACAGGAGGCTTGTTGCGACTGAGTCTTCGACGGGAGGAGAGGCTGGTTGAGAAGAGAGAGCCTCGAAGTGAGAGGAGTAGGGTGGTTGACAGAGTGGTGAGACTTGAGAGAGGAGTGGGGAATCTTGAAGTGAGGGAATGGTAGGCTGATGATGAAAAGAGGGAGGTTAGGGTTAGGGGTGAGAGGGTGGTATTTGGGTTAGTGAGAGAGGGGTGTGAAAATGGGGGAAATTTAAAGGGGAGAGGTGACGGGCCCAGGAGTATTACGTACAAGGGAGGCGTGCAAATGGGTCCAAGAGTATTACGTACAACGAAGGCGTGCAAATGGGCCCAAGAGTATTACGTACAACGGAGGCGTGCAAATGGGCCCAGGAGTATTAGAAGGGAGGCGTGCAAATGGGCTTCAAATTGCGGAGTTAACTGATCCATTTGGGAGAACCGGATCAGTTAACAAAAACTGATCCGGTTCAACTCCTAACCAGATCAGTTAATTGGCCCAATATTTCGCGCCTAAAAAAATTGAATTCACTGATCCGGTTTTGAGGAAACCGGATCAGTATCTTTGTGACATATTTTTTCCACTAGTGTATGTTTCCACTAGTGTATGATACTCATGTTCCCACTTTCACAAAATTAGATGTTGATTCAAAAGGGAAGGATGTTGAAGCTTCATTGTATAGAGGGATGATTGGTTCCCTCTTGTACCTAACATCAAGTAGACTTGACATTGTATTCTCTGTAGGATTGTGTGTAAAATTTCAACGCAATCCCAAGGAGTCTCATCTAAAAGCTGGTAGAATATTACTTAGGTATTTGGTGCGAACAGATGAGTTGTGATTGTGGTACCCCTAATGCATTTTTATTGAGCTGGTACGGTACACAGATGCGGAGTATGCAGGCTTCCTTGTAGATAGGAAAAGCACATCAGATATGGCACACTTCTTAGGCTCATGTTTGATCTCATGGGGCTCTAAAAAGTAAAATTCAGTGGCGTTATCCACAGCAGAATCGGAATACATTACAGCAGCAGCTTGTTGTTCTCAGCTGTTGTGGATACGGAACCAGCTAAAAGATTTTGGAGTTATCTATGAATGTGTTCCTATCATGTGTGACAACACCAGTGCTATCAATATTTCAAAAAATCCTGTTCAACACTCTAAAACGAAGCACATAGAGATCAGACATCATATTCTTAGGAACAATGTTGGGAAAGGCTTGGTTGAATTGTTGTTTTGCAAAAGTAAACATCAAATTGCTAATATCTATCTTCACAAAATCTTTGTGTAGAGAGTCTTTTTGCAAGTTAAGAGTCTTATTAGGTTAAAGTAAGAGTCATGTTTGGAGTTATTAGGTTAAGGTCATTTTTGCTTCAGTTGTTTTCCTCCGATCGTTAGCTTAGTACTCTTTGATGTGAAATTGCATACATATATCTTTGCTTAATCCTTTAGGTTTTCATGTAGAGACTTTCTATATCTCGAAAGATTAGAAAGAATCATTGCTTGAATAATGGTGAAATCATGCTAAGTTGCCTGAACCAGGTCCAGGTGTTTCTTGTATGAAACAACTAAGGAGATTAGCAGTATTACACATATATGTTTTTAGGAAGTTGATTCTTTCCGAAAATTAAGCGAGTATCTTAAGAAGTTAAGATATTATGTTGCAGTTATCTTTCCTAGAAAAAAGACACGCTTGAAGAACTTTCTCTCTCTCCTTAAGGCGGCTTCTTCGAGGTTCTTTGTTTTTCAACAATGGGGAATAAATACTCTGTTAGCGCAAGAAAGAAAGGAGGAAAATTAAGGAGCTCATCTGAATTACCTCCTTCTCCAAAGAAAACCCCCACCGCTACTGAAGCTGAAAAACAACCTTCTTCCACCATTGTTTCGGAAAATCCTCCCTCTACCACCCAAACTCAAACGCCCCTACTTGATTTGTAGTTGATGCTACTATTTTTGGATGAAGTGATAACTTATGTGCAATGATGCTCTCATTGAGTAATTTTTAATTATGCCAAAAGGGGGAAATTTGGTTGAAGTTGAAGCGCCTAAGTCTAGTATAGATTGAGTTTGTCCTAGTGTAGTTTTAGTTTTAGTTTAATACTCCCTCCGTCCCAGAATACTCTTTACACTTTCCTTTTTCATCTGTCCCAGAATACTCTTTTACACTTCTATTTTTGGATATGACCCACTATTATTTTAATCCTTCTACCTTTTAAGCATTGGCCCACACTCTCTCACCTCCAAATAAACTAATACCACTCCTACTACCCACCAACTCTAACCATGGCCCACACTCTCTCTCCTTAAAATAAAATAATACTACTTTTACTAACTACTAACTCCTATCACATCTACTTTGCAATAAAATAACAATTGATAACCAAACAACAACTTATCATCTAAAACTACGTGCATTGATAAGTGTCAAGAGTATTCTGGGACGGAGGGAGTATATAAATAAATAAAATAGGTGTGCTAGGTTTTTCTTGTTTTAGGAAACAATTGAAATAGTTAACTATTTCATCCTTTTGAGTCTTGTGTCAAGTAGGCTCTTCTAATGAATTATTTGAGCTTTGATTTAAGTTATATGTTTATACTAACTTCTTGTTTGCGGGAAACTTCAAAGAGTTTGTCATCATCAAAAAGGGGGAATTTGATAAGTCCCCTAGGTTTTGAATTCTGACAAACAGCTGCAGAGAACAAATGTTTTTATAGGTGTTTATGAGCTGTTAGAACACAGCTCAGAAACTAATTGTTCCAAGACTATTTGCTATGCTACGATGTTCCTTGTGTAGCAAATAGATTTATTCCAAACCTTGAAGCTAGCAGGTCCTCTCAAAGATGTTCAAGAAAAAGACAAATATTGAATTGTTGATTCAAGGGAAGCTTCAAGAATTAAAGTACATGAAGATAGTATAGGATCTTTCATTTGATTCATCTTAAGTCTTCATGTAATATTTGCATATGATATTCTTAGAGGAATTTTTTGTGTTGTTGTTAATGTGAAATAGAAGGGTTTTGAATATGGAAAACAGTTGGTTACATATATTCAGAATACTAAAGCAGGGTAATATGTCTAGTTACCAGTTACTTTGTAGGGTGATTGTGCTAGTTTGTTTAGAAAAGATTTTCATACCAATATTTTCTCAAAACACTAGTGGAAAAAAGCCCATCGTATCCGGTCAAAATCGAGCTTACAGATCTGGTTTTGGTCCGGATCCGTTGGGCCTGCAACAGCTCTTAGTGACAAACTGATGCGGTCCAAAACTGGAGGTAGAGAAGGAATGTAGGTACCTAAGAAGAGGTTGAGAAGGAATGTAGGTGTTTAGGAACGGTGGAGGTGCGACGGTGGTGGTGCAGAATTGGTGGTGCAGCCGCGGAGGAGGACGCACGGTGCAGCCACGGAGGAGGACACACAGTGCAGCGGTGGGGTTTGTGGATGAAACCCACCGAATTGGAGAGGAGGACGCAGCAGCGGTGGGATTTGTTGCCGGTAGCTGGTGGCCGTCGGGGGAAGGTGGAACCCAGTGGTGGTGGTGGTGAACACAGATGCTTGAAAGTTAAAGGAGGGAGCTCGTTTATTGAAAGGAAGAAAGGAGGGAGTTAACAGTGGAATGAGAGGGAGCCAAGCCTATTTCACGCGGAAAAAAAAAACAAAATTAACCGCTGCGGTTCATAAAACCGCAACGGAGCAGCGGTGTACTGTTAACCGTTGCGGTTTTATGAAGACCGCAACGGTTTTTGATCCCACTTTTTACACCTAAATTTTCGACGATTTACCACTGCGGTTCTCTTAAGGACCGCAGCGGTTGTGTTGTGACATATAGAGTTTTTTCCACTAGTGAAAAAACAAAAAAAAAAAAAAATTGCATTTTTTCATTATTGATCGATGCAAAATCAATAGTATATATCAATACTCATTTTATTAAGCATATTATGCTTAATTGAAGCATAAGCATAAATAATTAGATACATAAAAATATGAACAACTATAATTTTGCACAAGCATCAAGTTCCATAAGCACAGGCTAGACTGGCCATTGCTTGTGCTGTAAAATATTTTTTTGTTGGCTCTTCTGACCTTAGCAAATTTTCGGAATGGATTTCATGGTTGCATCTGCTCGTATAATACCTCTATCTTGAAACAGAATCGCAAAGCATAAATCCATAGGCTACTATCTTCAATAAAGTCAGTCTGCAAGATTCATAAAACAAAGGATATATCAAGGACCTCATTAGACAAGCCCTTCAAAAAGCGCACATGCAATCCCACTTAAGACCGGGTAAAGGTGTTACCTGTGTATACAGTGAAATTTTATCTGTGAGAACATCAACCCCTCCAGCTTCCATAATAACCAGATTGCTTTTCTCATCATGGGAAGCAAGTGTAGACAACAACCATACATCAATATTGGGACCACATATGACCTTTGTGCCAGGAGTAGCTTCTCCACTCCTCCCGTCTTCTGTGAAGCACTAAATGCAAACACACATGGCCTCCTGCTCATTAGCCTCTTCCTCTTCCAGATAAGTCTGAGGGATAGTAATCACTTTCACCAAAGCCTGTATAAGACAACTAGACAATTTTGACTCATTTAAATCCTCCACCACTCTCTGATGACTAACTCTGGTTGCACAAGAAATGAGTGCAGCACCTACAATTGAGACATTTGTGTCCCTAGAACCAATAACTCTTCTAGCAATAGATTCAATACAGCCTGTGCTTATGTATCTAATGACCATCTTACGCCCCAAAATGCACACCCCACACATCCACCTGCACACCCCCCACCTGCACACCCCCCACCCACCTGAACCAATAACTCTTCTAGCAATAGATTCAATACAGCCTGTGCTTATGTATCTAATGACCATGTTACGCCCCAAAATGTAAACCCCACACACCCACCTGCACACCCCCCCACCCGCACACCCCCACCTACACAAACACCCACCCGCACACCCACCCACCCGCACACGGACCCCCGCACACACCATTCACATCGACCTGCACACACACACACACACACACCTACACACTCACCCTTCACACACCTCCACATGCACCCCTCTTCACATATCCACTCTTCACAGCCTCCTACATTGCACAACCCCTCACATCCCTTGCCAACCTCCCTCCCCGCATTGCACGCCCCCCCCCAACATCCCCTTCCGGCCCCCTCGTGCATTGGACATCCCCTGCCGATCGCTAAACACACAACCCCCTTCCCAAATTCATCAAAGATTATGAACATAGTCACGAATCACACAACATGAACTAATTAGAGCCAAAACATTACATAAACAACATAAAATTCAACTAAAGTAACCAATTCAAATATATTTTCATTTTTTAGAATACGACGTTATTTAAAATTGAAAATATGCCGTTATTTAAGAAATCAAATTTGCACTCTTTCCCGCAGCAAACATCAAATTCATCACTCAATTGAAGGTGATTACATACCAATAATCACAAAATTGAAGCTCAATTAACCTAAGTTTAATAAAAATCCAAGAACAAACCCCTAATTCCATGTTTATGTTTCTTTCATCTCTCTAATTCTCTTTATATCGTCAGTAGCATACTCGAATTGACTTACGACATCATATGCTTCATCAAGATAAAAATAAGCAAAAGCAACTATAATTTAGAACCTTAAGATAAAAATCAACAACACCACCCTCTTATCAGTTAGCATACTCGAATTAACTTAGGACACCATACGCTTCATCAAGATAAAAATAAGCAAAAGCTACTATAATTTAGAACCTTAAGATAAAAATCAACAACACCACCCTCTTACCAGTTAGCATACTCGAATTGACTTAGGACACCATAAGCTTCATCAAGATAAAAATACGCTTCATGTTCAAGTAAATGCTAGGCTTAACGAATTAGCATAATTCTTACCAGTAAAGTGAATAACAGGAATCAAACACAGAGATCAAAATTGGCGAGAAAGAATTAGGAATAGGAATGAATGATTAAATTTGGAATCAATGTGATTTGATGAAAATGGGGCATGATAGACTCCGAAACCCTAAATGACATACACATGAAAACTATAACTCTAACACAAACAAATCTCTCAAATAACTAATTCAATCCCACAATTCGTAAATCAACTAAACAAATCCAAGCGAAAATCACACTCTAGAAACCCTAAATCAATCGTTAGCAACCCCTCCTAAAACATATAACTAGCAAATTCAGCTTTTAAGAAAAAGAAAAAAGTCTTCAAAGTATCAACAAACACCAGCAACAAACCAAAATCATCCTGAATTGGAATTCTAGGGCAATATGAAGGAATATGTCCTTAGACATCCCGACAATTACTAAATATAAAAGGAATTATTATAGAGATAATTAATTACGTTAGTTTAGTAATCACATTTACTTGCTAGAGAATAAATGTTGGCTAGTGGGACAATATTGATTGAACCTACAACTAAGTTAACGTAGTCCTATGAGGTCACACATTGTAGTAACTAATTGAAACAAGAAAATCGGCCAATAGGACAAATTAGGGTTAGGTTAGGTCTCTCTCTAAAATCTATTCCCCTACTATTATAAAAGGTTATAATAAGAGGGTGAAAGAGAGCGTTCAATTTGACAGTAACTTTCAAACTGAGAGAGAGAAAAACCCTATTATTTCCCTTTGGAAAATCCGGCCACCCTCCCTAAAAGCAAGAGAGTGAAATATGTTCATCCTCTTTCGTTCAGCCGGCTGAACCAAGCGCAAGTTTAGATACAACTTGTAAGCAGTGGAAACAGTACCTTCAGCATTTCACAAATCCTGCCAGGCGCCAGCATATCTACTTGAGAAACAACATTTGAACAAATCAAATGATTCTAGCACTCTCAATTGCTTTTATAGTAGTGATGTTGTGGTAAATGAACAGAGAACAAGTAAGACAGCTTTTGGTGGCACTCGAGCCTCACTTTCTGGCTTAGTTCGTACAGATAAGAAAAAGGATGCCCAAGCAAGTGCTGAGGTACTCAACCCAGTAAAGCACCAAAAGGTAAGGATCGTTCTGATTCAACCATCACAAATAAGTCTATACAGATAACAACTAACCAGCATACCCCAAATCGAATTAAAGAATCAAATCAAACAAATTGAGCAACCCCAAATTAAATTAACGAATCAAATCAAACAAATTGAGCAACCCGAGATAATAACTAACCGCATACCCCAAATCAAATTCACCCATCATGATCACAAATCAAATTAACGATCAAATCAAACAAATTGAGCAACCCCATACCAAAAATTTACATTGAACATGATCAATTGTAAAATAAAACAAAAAAAATCTAACACTAAGATTTAAACGCTTGGAAAATTCAAATCAAAACTAACCGCCTGGAAGGATGATCAAAACTAACAGTACCTCCGCCACATCATGCCACCGCATTCAGGGCGGCGCATCACCCGAGAGGGCAGCAGCAATTCACACAGCTCCGACTACGGTAGCGGGAGCAAGCACGAAACAGAGAGAGAGGGAGATGCGAGCGGTAGAGAGGAAGTAAAACTAGATGAGAAAGCGCCGCAATGGCTTCGGCGACCAAGGGTGGTTCGAGGCAAAGAACACAGTAGGACCGTAGGAGGACGAGAGAGAGTGTGTGTGTGTGAGCCTGTGAGGGTTTGAGGGTTTGAGGGTTGAGGGGTTTACTTTCCAAAACCCGAAAAGAACGAGGAAGGCAAAACCCAGTTTGAGAGGTGAAAACAAAAGTTTGGTTTCGTATTTGGGCCAAATACAAAACTCATAATATAATAAATATTTAACTGTGTATTATGGAGTTTCATTTCATAAAATTAATATAATAACATCAAAATAGAGTAACTTTTAAATAAATAAACTTAGAAATATGACTTGGTCCATATAATTTATTCAAAGATATTGATGCTAATTAACTAATAGAAATCTTTAGTAACAATAAAATCAAGATTCATATTGCAACCCAAATAAGACAAAGACATTCGATATGTAATTAAATTGATAATTATAATAAGAACTGAGCTAATGTTTTTTCAAAAAAAAAATCAATAAGTAGTGTTAGTGTAGAAATTAAATAAACACGCAACACAATAAAATGTTATCTAAAATATTATAAGTGTTACTTAAAAAAAGTGTTGCCATGTAAAATTGAGATGTTACCTATTAAAAGGTTCACCTTAAAGACTTATATATCAAAAAGTGTTACCTTAAAGAGTTAAAATGTTACCTATAAAAAGTGTTACCGTGAAGTGTTACGAATCAAAAAGTGTTACGATCAAAGTGTTACCTACTGTAAAAGTGTTATTGTGAAGTGTTACATATCAAAAAGTGTTACGATTAGAGTGTTACCTATGGAAAAAGTGTTACCTTAAAAGTGTTACCTATTATAAAGTGTTACACATCATTGTTACATAACAAGAAAGTGTTACAAAAGTGTTACATATATGTCAATGAAAATTGGATCTCAAAATGTGTTACCATAGAGTGTTACCGTAGGTCAATTATGTAGTAGTGCATCAAGGAGTTGGAACCTCATATTTGAGGAGGCAGTCAAGAAATTTGGCTTTCTCAGAAATGAAGAGGAATCTTGTGTATACAAGAAGTTAAGTGAGAGTAGTATTACTTTTCTGGTCTTGTATGTGGATGACATACTTCTCATAGGAAATGATAAAACCATGCTTGAGTCAGTCAAGGAATGGCTTAAAAATTGTTTCTCTATGAAAGACCTAGGAGAGGCAGAGTACATATTGGGAATAAAGATCTATAGAGATAGATCGAAAAGGCTAATTGGGCTCAGTCAGGAAACTTATATTGATAAGGTTCTTGCAAGGTTCAAGCTGGAAAACTCCAAAAGGGGTTTCATTCCCATGTAACATGGCATTGCACTTGGCAAGACTCAGTGTCCTTCGAGTCCTGATGAGGTCAAGCGTATGAGTAATGTTCCCTATGCTTCTGCAGTAGGATCCATTATGTATGCCATGATATGCACTCGACCGGATGTTGCATATGCTTTGAGTATATGCAGCAGATACCAGTCAAATCCAGGAGATGCGCACTGGATTGCAGCGAAAAACATCCTTAAGTACTTGCGAAGGACTAAGGATAAGTTTTTGTTTTTGGTGGAGATGATGAGTTGGTTGTTACTGGATACACCGATGCAAGCTTCCCGTGAGTGACAAAGATGATTTCCGATCTCAATCTGGTTTCATATTTTGTCTCAATGGAGGAGCCGTGAGGTTGGAAGAGCTCTAAGCAGAGTACCATCGCGGATTCTACAACAGAGGCTGAGTATATTGCAGCTGCAGATGCAGCAAAGGAAGCTGTTTGGATTAAAAAGTTCATTAGTGAGCTTGGTGTAGTTCCCAGCATTGAGAATGGCATTGAGTTGTATTGTGACAACAATGGTGCCATTGCTCAGTCAAAGGAACCTAGATCGCATCAAAGGTTTAAACATGTGCTCAGGAAATTCCATCTCATTCGAGAAATCGTTGGAAGAGAGGATGTGAAAGTAAGCAAGGTTCATACTGAGGATAATGTAGCAGATCCTCTGACTAAACCGCTTGCTCAACCTAAGCATGAGTGTCATACTAGGTCTATGGGGCTTAAGCATATGGGAGAATGGCTTTAGGTTGTTTACTTCATGTTTACAATTGTAAAGACATTTATTATGCTTTGAAATATTTATCAATAAAAATTCGTTCTTATTTAATTGTTTGGTTTAGTATTAAATAAAATGTCCAAATAATTTGTGTTTTCAAATAGGATTATCGAAAACGTTTTGATAATGGAACCCAATAAAGTGAACTGAAATCACAATTTATTTAAAGTCCCTAGTCTAAATCACTAAATTGGACATAAGTGATTTATTTAAAACACTAGTGTATAATTAATTGATAGCGCAGTTCCATGGGCTATGGAGACATAGAGATGTCTAATTGATTATATGGATGTATAGTTGATACATTGAGACTTGACCTAATTAGATTCTAAAAGTAGAATCAAACTACAATATTTAGTGGATTCCTTAGACATGAGTATGTCTTAATAACCACAATATAATTAGTTTAACTTTGACACTGTTAAACGTCGCGCCGTATAAGGAGGTTATAAAGGCAGTGATCAGGTGGGCTAAGAATTGAGTGGGAGTTATGGTCATACAAGAGTGGATAAATCCTCCTATTAAATAGGAATGGTGTCTGGGCCTCTTGATGAGCGAGAACTGGAAAATTGCATGGCCATGCGGAATAGGATTAAAGAGTTATCAAATTTGAGAATAACATTGCACTATCAAATTTGGCATTAAGTGACTTAAGGAATTAAACATTGCGCTCCTGTCTTCGGACAAGTGGGAGATTGAAGGAATATGTCCTTAGACATCCCGGCAATTACTAAATATAAAAGGAATTATTATAGAGATAATTAATTACGTTAGTTTAGTAATCACATTTACTTGCTAGAGAATAAATGTTGGTTAGTGGGACAATATTGATTAAACCTACAACTAAGTTAACGTAGTCCTATGAGGTCACACATTGTAGTAACTAATTGAAATAAGAAAACTGGCCAATAGGAGCTATTAGGGTTAGGTTAGGTCTCTCTCTAAAATCTATTCTCCTACTATTATAAAAGGTTATAATAAGAGGGTGAAAGAGAGCGTTCAATTTGACAGTAACTTTCAAACTCAAAAGAGAGAGAAAAACCCTATTATTTCCCTTTGGAAAATCTGGCCACCCTCCCTAAAAGCAAGAGAGTGAAATCTGTTCATCCTCTTCCGTTCTAGCAAACGTGGGAAATCAATTGGTGCTCGTGGACTAAGTAGAGGGACATCAATTGTTGTTCTTTGATCTCTAGCACTTGCAATCCGGTGGAAAATACACTACAAAGGTTGTACATTCTTTTCCTTATAATATGATTCATATTTATGTTATGCATGCGATCTTGTGATAGATGTTAGGAAATTTGTTTCCTGAAATTCCGCTATATGTTCATCTATATTCCTACACAATACACCAGCAAAATCACGACTTAAGTTGAATCGTGAATTACTCTATTTGATCTTGTAAATAGTAATACGAATTTGAACAATGTAAAATTCTTAAAATAAAATTGGGGAGAAAAACTAACCTGTTTGGGAAGAGTTTCAGCGATTCGGTAATATACCCCAAAGAAATTTGATTATCGACATCGATCTTCCTTGCGAGTGCGTTCACACCGATTGGCTTCGCTGTCGTCAACCGTAGATGAATCGTGATTTCCAGCGATAAGCTTGATTACCGATGAAATTCCGGCGAAGAAATTTTCAATTCCGAGTTAAAATTTTGCACATGAACAATGGAGACGTTATTTAGAGGATGAGAGAGGAGGTGGGGTGAGAAGGTGGGACAGTGAGGGTTTCAGCTGAGTGAGAATGGGGGCGTCGTGAGAATAGAGAGGAGAGTTAGCATTTGAGCTGAGAGGGGCGTGGTATGAGGGTTTGTTTTACATCCTCTCTCATCCTCAAAAGAAAACGCGGGTTTGTTTTTAGAAAAAAAGTGTTGATTAATCGATCCGGTCAGGTGAACCGGATCAGTTAACAGAAAATCGGATCAGTTTTCTGTTAACTAATTCGGTTCACTGAAGGACCGGATCCGTTATTCAGCCCAGTTTTCCCTCTCAAAATTTCGTGGATTTTCGGATCCGATTTTGTTAAAACCGGATCTGTTATCTTGTGCCATATAACGTTTTTTCCACTAGTGAAATACTTTCAATAAGAAAATACTGCCAGCTTTTAGAATCTTTATTCAGTATTCTATTGCCTTAAAGCGTGTGAACATCTTCGATAATATCTTCCGTCGAGAAAGATATTGTTCAAGATATACTTTCCATAACTTAAGATTATCATATCTTTGATATCTTGAATTAAGGCACACTTAAAGGTTAGACCTTGGTCTATAAATATTAAATGATGATTATACATCACCCTTGATGCTCTCCCGGATTTTATTGAGTAATTTTTAGAGCTTTCACAGAGAGAACTGCGGATAGTTTCCTAAAATAGAGTACGCATTTCATAGGATTTTACTTACTTTTTATTTGCTTTGTAAGAAAGCGGGATTTAAGAGTAATTGATTGTATTGGATCTCTAACAGAGGGGTTAGAGGTTGGGTAGATTTTGTGAGTTCATTCGTGAATGCTTGTGAGTTCTAGTGCGAAGTAGCACACTAGAGTTAGTGTGGGGTGTGATATTTCCCTAGAGTAAGGGAAACAGGTTTGTGCTAGTATTCTTTTTTTTTCAGAGTTGATTAATAAGAAAACTAGCGTAGGAGGACGTGCACCCTTGTTTGGTTGAACCTCGTTAAATTTGGTGTCTTCTTTATAGTTTCCAAGTTCTACTGTTTCCGCTGTTAGGAACCACCCCAACTGGTTCCTCCTTAAATCGAAAGAATTTGAATTTAGAACCAATTCTCCTAAGTATTCAATCCAACCGCCCCTCTTGAGTACATTGTAATCCTTCAAAAAAACATGAAACTCAACAAGCAAAGCTCATACTCGACTCTACACAAGTTACTTAAATTAGATATGGCATTGAACGGGCATTGTCTCCTTATCGAATCATATGGGCTACTAACTACTAAAAGGTGGCTAGAGCGTCCTTTGGACCATCCTCTCAACCAATAGTGCAACATCAGCATTATCATACTTCGACAAGCTTAGCCTTAGCCATCTCAATACTTTACACGAATCACCTATGGAATTCTAAACCACAATGCAGGGAAAATGAAGAAGTATACAATATGGCGGTTGTAACTCCCCCTTTATGTTCAATATTCATAGGGATTCATCCTACGAGTGTTAATGCTAATATTTCTTTTCCTTTAAGTGATTAAGTATTTTAATATATTGACTCTTAAATACAAAACAATACAAAATAAAGATCATGTCTCATGTTTCTCTTATGTTAACATGCATGGTGATCAAGTAGGTTACTTTTATTAAACTCCTTTAAAGAACTGAAAAGTCACTTGCTTGTACTTGATTAGAAGAATAAGCTTGCTTAACAAGACTTCATAAAAGTAACCTTTCTATTCACGATACTAAGCTTCACATCCTATTCATACTTAATCCATATTTATATAAACTTATACTAATTTCCTATCGCGTACAAACCTCTTGAAGCGTGCAAAGTAGGTGGAACCTAGACACCTCCTCCTATGAACTCGTTTCCTAGCACGAATAAGTTATTACATTCATAAATTCAACTTTAACCTAAAAAGGAAATTATAATAACAACACAAAAGTATTTTAACAACTACCTTTATAAATAATTATAATAACCATTTAACCTTTAATATATAAATAAACTAAATACTTTTTACTTAGCTAATAAAACCAAAACTAACTTGAAGATATACCAAATGGGTTTTTCAAAAATCATCAAAATACCAACATGGCCTAGTGATTGTGCCACGCAAGCACTCTTCATGCCACATCAGCTCCTGCACACCGCGCAAGGAAGCTGCACTGCACGCCATGTTTCTACACCCCGCACACAAGCCATGAGCCAGACTTACGAGTGGGTAAATTGCTTTTTTATTTTTTCCAAAAACCCTAATTTTTGTTCGAAAATCCTAATTAATTTATTCTAAGTTTGATTAACTAAATTAAACTTTACTAATCAGCGGTACCTCATTAGGGTTAGCATATAAAATTAATAACACAATCAAAGCAAAAAAACTTTAGAGATTAAATTACAAATTCAAGAGATTTAAAACATCTATTAATAAAATGATACAAGGATCAACACTAATCTTTTTAAAGACACAATTTTAATACAATGTACTAGTTATCATATGAAAAATATGGAGAAATAAGTACATGAAATTCTAATGTATGATTTCAATGAAAAAATAAAGTAATACCCAGAATTTATTAAAATCATTAGCTTAGTGCTTAATCTATAATTTTAACGAAAAATATGTGTGAGAAAGAAGAAGAAAAGACCAAAGAGCAAGGGAAGAAGAAGAAGGAGAAGAAACACACGGCCAAAGGGGACGTGGCCGTGTGCAACCTCTCTTAAATATATATTAAGGTTGACAAATGTCAACTCTAGTCTCCTTTTGGGTCAAAACTTAGCCTCGTTTTGTTGTTTTATGAAGGTGGTCTTGATAAATAATTAAAAAGGATCGACTTGACAATTAGTACCCAATTTATTATATCCAAAAAGAATTTCTTAAATTTTATTAGTACCGCATTAAAATAGGTATAATAATATTAATAAAATCGTATTTATATTATATAATATATTAATAAATATCTTTTACATATAACATCAATGTAATTATTAAATACATATAGTAACTCTAAAAATGAGTATTATTACATCAATTGTTCCATTCAATGTGATATCACTACCTGGTACCTTCTCACTTTAGGAGTCTATCAGCATCTCATGAGTCATAAGTGACCGAATCAGTTGCTCTACAGAAAGTTGAGTGAGATCATCGGCTTCTTTAACAACTATTACTTTAGCCGTACATGCATTTGTTTTAACTTCTTAACAATTTTCTAACCAAATATTCGTCAGAAATTTTTTTACATTGAGATTTAAGGTCATTAACAATAGTCATAAATCTCCAAAAGCATGTATTAATATTTTCATCTTGAAACATATTAAAAGCTTCATAGTTAGACATTAGCAAATCAATTTTTGATCTTTTTACTTTATTTGGCTCCCGTCGGCAAGTTTGAGAGTATCTCAAATCTTCTTTAGTGACGTGCATGCTGAGATCATTGTCTCATTCTCTCCAATTGCTTGTTGAAGGATGGACATGCATTTTCCATTTTTCTCCAACTTTTTGTAATTAGAAGAATAATTTTCACTTTCTTTCTTGGGCACCAGATTGCCTTCACCACTTGCTTTTGAAATTTCGATGATCCATTCTTTACGATTGTCCAGCTTTCATAGTCAATTTTGGTGGTGATGTTCTTGAGTTTATTCTTCCACCCATTCGTAGTTCTTTCCATTGAAAGTAGGAGTCTTGTTAGTTGTCCCATAACATTCATTTCTTAAGCACTCATGATCTTACTTTTTTAGGTGTTCCCTTTACAATCATTAGTTCTTTAGATGCTCAGTTGCTGAGAGAACCTGGTCTGCTTGCCTGCAGCACATAGTAAAGTAGTACAGAGGAGGGGGATTCACTGCTGAAGTTCAAATGGCAGCAGCTAAGTGTAGAAGCACTTCTAACCAAGCTAAGATTATATGGGATGCTGTTTTTTGAAGCTTTATATCAAATTTGGATTTACAGGAACCAAATTGTCTTTGGAGAGAAGACTACAAGCATTGAAGGGTTATGTAGGAAAATTTTATTTAGGGCTGCTTGTAGATGTGATGAGGATCTTAGCAGTTTGCTCCTTGTGTAGTTTTGGCTTTTGATTGTTTTGTTTTGTCTCTCGGAGTGTTATAATCTCTTTGCTGTTCTCCTAAGGCTGTTCAGCATTTGTTTGTCTCCCTCTGATATCTGATGCTAGGGGCGTGTGGTGCCTTGGAGCCTGCACATGAAGAGTCCTTTCTCTTAGCCCTTCCTAGAAGGTGAGGGAGAAGGGATTCTGATGTTTTTTGAGCTCTTTTGCTTTAGATATAATTGGTAGTTGTTCCGTTTCTTTTTGGTCATTAATAAAACTTTAATTGTCAAAAATAAAGGTGTTGTCTTTATGCTAATCACAAGATTGAATGTTCACCCAGTACTCGAGTGGGAGGACTTGAATTGAGTACGATAAGATACAGTGTATTTTGAAATATTCTCTATTTAGTGAACCAATTGAAACTAGTTTTTCACAAAGAAAGAAAACTAGAACAATGATAATGCAAGAGATAAAGTACGCACACAAGTTTAACGAGGTTCGACTCAAACTTGAGTCTACGTCCTCCCAACCAAGTCACTTTTATTAATTTACTCCAATAAACAAAAGTAACAAAGTCTAACTGATTTGTTTTACTCTAAACGAACACTTCATTCTTACACTTAATTCTCGATGTGTTGTTTGTACAATTAAACTCACAAGCACTCGTGTTTGAACACATAAATGCTCCCCAACCATTAACCTATTAGTGGCTCAATTACAATCAATCGTTTTTCTCTTAAGAATGTTATCACACAAAGTTAAATAAGAGATAACGACATCCTATAATGGCATGCACTCTAGATTAGGAAACCATAAATCATGTTATTAATCTTGTTTATGTTAATTAAAAAAAATGTTGCAGCATCAGCTAATAATATGATATGTTGCATTTAAGAATTATCTTAGATTCAAGACAAACAAAAGAATGACAAGATAACCAAGATGGGTCCCTCCACCCCTTCCAAAAAAAAGCTGGATTTGGAGACAAGTTTAATTTATAATTCTTTGGGGAACAAAACCTGAACAATGCTAATTTCCAATTTTTTATTTTGAGATTTTAAAAGTTATATAATGTAGATTTTAAAATTTAATTAAATTGATCCAAACCCCAAAAATAAACACTAAACTACCTTTTCTCCTGTTTTTGTCTTTTTAGTTCTTTTTTCTATAAAAAAAAAAACGAGAACTTAACGAACAAGATTTTGAGTTACAGACGGTCCAACTAACAAAGAGGAGAGACAAAGAAATGCCCATATTTGGCACTATAATGACAATGATTTTGTCTATAAACATGTTACAGTTAAATTATGCCACATCTTTCAAAACAATTGAATAAATATGGTAAGAAACAAAAGAATTACAGGCTACTTCTGATAGAAATACATGTCATTGCTATAAGTGGCCGATAAGTTGTGCCCCAATCTAGATTCTGGATGCTAATAAATTGCACAAAGTCTTCTCCAATCTAATTGAAGGAAAAACGTTTGTCAATTCCTGCTGTCTTTGGTTGCTATATTTACGCCTCTGGTTGCCCAAGCTCAACATCCTTCACAGGGGATACATTCAAGTCACCCTTTAATAATTTAATTTCCTCTTCTGTCAGACTGTTTTTGCCATGATGGGCTGCCTTAGCAGCAGCCTGCTTTTCGAGCTCCACAGCCCAACTGTAAACAACCATACCCATGACAGCTATTGCCATGCCCATGATGTTCTTTAAAGTCATCTCTGAATCAAAGAGCAGCCAACCCAATGTCAATACACACACTGTCTTCATATGACCAAGTACCTGGAAAGAAACTGCAGAGAAGCGTCCGATGCAGAGGTACTGACTAATATTGCAGAACACCGCTAAGGAGCATGAAAGCAGTATGAATAGCTGCAGATTGTTTTGGCATGAAAAGGAAATAGTATCATATCTTTTAAAACATCCCACAATATCCAAAGTGTTTAGAACATGCTCCTCGAAAGAAAGGTGAGTAGGTACTTACAAGAGCACCAGTAGACATCTTGTATGTCATTAAAAATATTCCGTTCAGATAATAATCAACAAATGGACCTAGCACTATAAGAGAAAGGGCTTGAAATGGTGCAGTTTTACTGAGCAACTCAAAAGATCCAATAGAGTACTTCTTCTGTAAAGAACCTATTGACTGCAACACAAGAAGATCTTCAATTGATGACAAAAATTTGCCAGCATAAAAAGTTTTAAAAATACTGATCTATAAGTCCATATCATACAATCACAGTTTTCAACTTTGACTAGAGTATCTGGAAGGTTGCACTATACATTAAAGGTGTCTAAATCTGAAACCTTGTAACTACCTGAGACATCTGCTTTAATATCGAGAATTCAAGATCACCCACTGTCAACTGACCACCAACTAAAAGAAATTTCTAGTCTAGGATCTAGTCAATGTTGTCAAGCCCTTCAATATGATTCCACTAGAGTAGATAGAAAAATACAAATGCAGGTTCCTGATAAAGCAGTGAGGGGACGAAACAGAGACCTTAAAGTAATTTGGCATATCTTTATCCTACATGTCATAACTTTCTATGTATTGGCAATCTTTTTGAGAAAAAAAAATCTGGTTCGAAATTTATCTAAGAGACCAAACATTTGACGTCGACTTCATCTTGCTTAGGGGTCCAGAAATATTGAAAGTAACTACTGGATCTTGCAAGTAGAGACACATTAATCCTCGCTATCAACGAGTCCATCAGAGATATCAGGAGAGGACCGAATCCTCATGCTCTGTTAGTACCACAGGTGTGTATTCTTTTTCTTTTTCGGGAAATTGTTAGTGACATCAACATTGACGTGCGTGCAATCACAAAGATATACTTCCTCCGTTCTGAAATAAGTGAAACAATTCTCTCAAGAAGCTCTCACATAAAAGAGAGAAGTGTTTCACTTATTTCAGAATGGAGGAAGTACTAGATATCCTACAACATATAACCAATAACATAATCTGAAATTAACCACTACAAACAGCACAATACTCACACAAGATGCAAGATTGCATGAAGCAGCTACAGCGTAATAAACTTTGAAAAAGAATACAGCTTTTAGATTAATAAAAGAAGTACTATAAAGCAATTAGATTATAATCGCATAAAAACAAAACAAAATCCATTTTCCTCCCCACTAAGTTTATATTTTAACCATAAGATGGAGTTATGATAGGAATTTTGTTTTTTCATTCAAAACTTAACTTTTGCAAGGTGAAAAAGATATTTAGCTTTTAGAAATGAGAAATTATTTCAGATCCATGACATACCAGGTGTTGTTGGCAATAGTAAATGAAGTATATAGCCTTTAATATGTTGCAGACCATTTAGTATGCATCAATAATTGAAGATCCAAGACTCAAGCTTTTATGTTTTCTGTGTGTTCCTATATTTCTGTGGAAGATATTTGCTTGCCTCCAAACTACACAATACAACCTAGAGAACTTTATATTCACTAGTTCATCTAACCCTACCTTACTAGGAGACAAAAAGAAATATACAGCTGCACAAACAAACTAAATAAAGCTAGGATCTTACAATCAATAGAGAAAGAAAGAAAAGAAAACTAGTTGTATACTAATAAAGCTATGCACTATACTAGCAGACTATCAACACAATAAGCTATTTCTTCACCCCCCCCCCCCTTTAAGTTGGAGCTGCAAATATAAAGCCCAACTTGGATGATAAGTGATTGTGTTGATGTTCAGTGAGGGACTTAGTCATCAAGTCAGCCAGTTGAAGAAATGAAGATATATGAATGGTGTTGATGAACCCTTCTTCTACATTATCCC
The DNA here is from genome assembly GCA_947648045.1 of Beta corolliflora. Classification (NCBI taxonomy): domain Eukaryota; kingdom Viridiplantae; phylum Streptophyta; class Magnoliopsida; order Caryophyllales; family Amaranthaceae; genus Beta; species Beta corolliflora. The sequence continues at coordinate 211,823 of CANSZD010000386.1, forward strand.
TCACATAATGACAATCAATGCCCAAGTGTTTAGTTCTCTCATGAGACACTGGGTTTTGAGCTAGATAATAGGCTACCTTGTTGTCACAAAATAGAACAAGAGGAGTAGGAATCTTTACTTACAATTCATCAAAGATCCCATGAATCCAGACCAGCTCACTAGTGGTGTCAGACATACACCTATACTCAGGAAGATTTTGTTTCTTGGTTTTCCAGGAAATAAGAGAGTTTCCAAGAAAAACACAAAATCTAGTTAAAGACCTTCTACTGAAAGCACAACCCCCCCTTGAGCTTGAATTCTGAATTTGCAGGGTAAAGTCCCAAATCTGCAGCAAGATATCTTATCACATGTAAGCCTACTTGCATATGAGGCTTTCTAGGGCATGACATAAATTGACTTAACTACGAGTAAGATATATGTGGTCTAGTTAAATTCAAGTACAAAAATCTTCCAATCATTCTTCTGTAAAGATCAGGGTCCTCCAGAATCTCCCCATGATTAATGGACAGTTTAATTCCTTTTGGGAAAGAAAATTTAGTTAGAACACATTGTTCCATCCCACTATCTTGAACTATGTCTTTAATGAACTTCCTTTGGTTCAAGAGTGTTCCTTCTGTGTTCCTTGACACTTCTATCCCAAGGAAATACCTTATTTCACCCAAGTCTTTCAGTGTGAATTGCTTGTCAAGTTCACTTTTCAACTTCTATATTCCTGATTCATCATCTCCACTGATGAGAAGATCATCAACATCGACCAAGACTTTGATCTCCTTCCCATGTTCTATCTTTGAAAACAAGGAATAATCCCTTTTACATTGATAGAATCCCATGCTTACAAGGCACTTCAACTCAACATTCCACTGCCTAGATGCTTGTTTCAAGCCATATAGGCTCTTCCTTAACCTGCACACTTTCCCATCTCCTCCACTGTATCCTTGTGGAACTTTCATATATACTTCTTCGTCTAGGAAGCCATGCAAAAAGGCATGATTAATGTCTAGATGATGAAGCTTCCAACCTTTTATAGTTGCCAAAGCAATCAAACTTCTTACAGTGGTGAACCTGGCCATAGGGGAAAAAGTATGTTTGTAGTCTTTTCCTTTCACCCGTATATCCCCTCTTGCTACTAATCTTGCTTTAAGCCTTTCAATGCTATCATGAATTTTACTTTATACACCCACTTCGAGTCAATTGCTTTGTGTCATTCAGGCAAGTCTGTTAACTCCCATGTTTCATTTTCTTCAAGGGCTTGAAGCTCTTTTGCCATTGCTTCTCTCCACCCTGCTTCCTCTGAAGCTTGCTTGTAACTGCTAGGTTCCTTTACCTGCATTACATAGTTCATGGAAGCTACATAGTCCTTGGAATACAAGTGCCTGTTTCCAAGTTCTGTTTTCATGAAAGCAATGGAAGATTCTTCTCTTCTTGCTTTTGTCTTGCGAGGCATACTCACCACAAAGTCTTGAAATCTTTGTGGTGGCATCCTTGTTCTTGTAGGTCTTTTGTTATGTGCTTCTTCTTCCTGATGAGTGCCATCTCTCACTTCTTCATTACTCACATGGTCAGTCAAAGCAGGAACCTAATGTGGTTCAACAGCTACATCACCTTCACCATCAGGAGGAAAGTCGACACATTCTCTTTCAAGTTAGTGGTAATGTGATGATCTGTGTCCCTCAAAGCCCTTTCAATGTTATTCTCACCTTTCTTTATTATGAAAGGTGGAATATCTTCATGGAACACTACATCTCTACTAACAAATATCTTGTTAGTTTCAAGATCCATCAACTTGTATCCTTTTTGACAATATGGATACCCTATCAGTGTGCTTCTTATACCTCTTGCACCAAATTTGTCCTTGGGTTACTTACTCCTAATAACCCTTAGATGTTCATACTTGGGTTCTTTTTTCAGCTCCTTTTCATAAGGAGTCGTCCATCCTAGCACTGCTGTGGGAAGGAGATTAATTAGGTGAGTTATAGCTAAGATACACTCTCCCCACGAGATATTCGACACATGAAGCTTGTGCTTCCTTTCAACTCTCCCATTCTGTTGTGGGACCTAGGTAAGCTTCTTCGGTGAATTATCCCATTATCAAGGACTATTCCACCACATTCAGACTGTAAACTCTTTGTGCCACTGTCACTTCTTACACCTTTTGGAGTGGAGTGAAAATAGTTTTCAACATGAATCAAGAACTTCTTTATGATTTCCTTTACGTGTTCTTTATTGGACAATAAATAAGTCCAAGTCACTCTACTATTGTCATCAACAATAGTTAAGAAATAAGTTGCACCTATAATAACCTTAGTCTTGTAAGGCCCCGATAAATCAATATGAATCAAATCAAATATGTTTTCAGCAATGCTTTTACTTGGCATAAATGGCAATCTATGATGCTTAGCAAGAGAGCAAGTATTACAAAAATAGTGTTTCAAATGTTTTTAATTGCAAAAACTAGTGAAATTTGCCAAAACATACGTTTTATATATCACATTTTGCGAGATACAACCTTTTAAAAAATTTCTGGCAACTTAAGACCTTAAATGTAAATATTTTTGTGAGGAACAACCTTGGTCTATTTTCCGATGTTGACCAACCGGATTCCGGCCCTGACTCACTTAATTGAAGCAGGTGACTTGCCCATGACTCGTCTTTTGCTCAATTTAAGCCATTTCCCTCCTCCCCCACCCCTACCCACCTAAACCACTCTAGCCACACCCCCCCCCCACCCACCCACCCAAACCACCCCACCCCCACCCACCCACCCAAACCACCCCACACAATCTCTTTCTCTTTTCACCAAACCCAAACCCACCAACGTCAACCACATCATCACCACCAACACCGAAACCCACCAACCACTATCTCTCTCTTCACCAAACCCCAAACCAATGAGCTTCAACCACTAGCACCACCACCAACATCGTAACCCCAAACCGAAACCCACTATCTCTCTTTCTCTCTCTCTTCACGATCATTTCACTGGGTGGTGGTGGTGCATTTTTGGGGTGGCTTTGGTTCAAACTTGATGGTGGTGGCAATTTGAATTATGGGTTCGAATTTGATGGTGGTTGTGATTTCAATGAGTGGGTTTGAATTTTGACCGTGGTGTGGTGGTGGCGATGCTTTATGTGGTGATGGTGTTTTCTAAAGTTGGAATGGTGGTTGTGGTGTTGGTAGTTTTTCGGATTTTGGTGTTTACTAAGTGGAGTGTGGTGGTTGTCGGTGCGGCATGGTGAGGCATGACTAGCGGTTGGTTTCACTTGGTGGTGCGAGGGTCAAGATGATGGACGGTGGTGATGATGAGTAAAATTAGGAGGAAAAGGGAGGAAAAAAGGCCGAAATTTAGCAAAACACGAGTCAACGCCGAATCCGACGGTCAATGCCGCTAAATAGACCAAGGTTGTTTCTCACAAAAAAAATTTACAATTAAAGGTTGTAAGTTGCCGAAAATTTTTAAAAGGTTGTTTCTCGCAAAATGTGATATATAAAAGGTCCTGCTTTAGCAAATTTCGCAAAAACTAATGTGTTCCATTTTAGATAATGAAATGAGTCCTAGTCTAGCATGGAAAAGTTCCACTTCACATTAACTTCTCTCCCTTTTCTTTCTTCATTATCAGCAACAGTGCAAGATCTTTTATTTTCCTTCTTCTCTACTTCATCTCGCTCATTCTTGCGATGAACCACCTCCTTCTGAGTGGTAGGGTCCTCGGAAGTGCACCCATGTTCATAAAAAATGAACTTCATTTTGATGCCTTGCAACAACTTGCTAACTGATAAGTGATAACAAATTATGCCTAAAATCAGGCACATATAACACATTTTTTATCCATATACCATTTCTGAGCTTCACATCATCTACTTGTTTCACTATCTTCCTTGTTCCATCAGGAAGGCTTAGCTTAACATTCTGTTTCAAAACTCTCATGTTTTCAAGGAGTTTGAAGTTCCATGTCATGTGGTCACTAGCAATAGAGTCCACAATCCAACTATTTTCATCATTATCAAAATTCAGAGTACCATTTTGAGGCTAGTATTTTACCTCCAAAGTTGTTGAAACTTTGCATTTCTCCCATAGCCTTCATCACTTCGTGCACAATTACTGTCAACATGGTGTTGTCTAGCTTTTCCACACTTGTTTCTTTCTTTTCCACACGTCCATCCATCTAGAGGAGTGTTTTCTTCATAGCTTCCTTGCTCTCTTCCAACATTTGCCACCTGTCTAATGTTGGCCCTCTCCTTCTGCAAATTCTCAAACTGGTGCCCCTTTCAGTTTGAAGCACTCATCACATGACCTCTCTTCCTACAGTGGTCACATTTCTTTGCAGCCTTTTCCATTCTTCTATCTTTGTATTCTTTCTTGATGAAATTCTTAAGTATCCCAAATTTTTTTTCTTGCCTTTGAACAGCCATAGCATTGACTTCCACTCCCATACTCAACTCTCCTGAGATCTGTTTTTGTCTTTCTACATGTAACACCAAATTATATGCCCTGTTAACAGGCAACAAAGGGTCCATAGAGATAAAGTTTGTCTTCATTTGATTGTATCCATTGTTTAAACCTATGAGAAAATTCATATATCTATTTGTTCCTTCCAACTCCATCAACTTCTTCAGAATGTTACACTTACAGCTCTCCAATACAGCACATGTACATGTAGATATTCCTTCAAAGGCTTGATATTTGATCCCACAAAGCCTTCAACTTGCAATAGTATTCATTAACAGATAGGTCATTCTATTGCAAATCATTCAACTCATTCTTCAAGTGAAAGAGTTGGGGAGCATTTGTTTGCCCATATCTTTCCACTATATTTTCCCATAAATCCTTCGAAGACTCCCCAAACACAAGGCTCTCAGCAATTTCAGGCTTCATTGTTGCTAATATCCAACTTTTCACCATGTAATCTGCCCTTATCCATCTGTGAAGATCTGAAGTCTGGTTTTTTGCAAGTTCCATCCAGCAATCCTAACTTGTTCTTTGCTCCTAGAGTTGTTTAAACATTTCTGCTCCAGTTAGCATAATTGTTTCCATTGAAAACAATCGTTCCTCAACTTGTTGTGGAGTTCCCATTCACTCCCACAAACAAGGGGTCTTTGTATGGATTCATGAGGTGAGTTTCATGAACATCACCTTTCTTCTCATTCACTTTTTCTGCCATTTTTAAACCTTGGTTTCGGTTCTCTTTGAGTATTTGATTTTTCAAGCTTGATAAATCAACCTTGCTATGATACCATGAAGAAACCAAGACTCAAGCTTTTATGTTTTCTGTGTTTCTATAATTATGTGCAAGATATTTGCTTGCCTCAAAACAGCACAATACAACCTAGAGAACTTTATATACACTAGTTCATCTCACCCTACCCCACGAGGAGACAAAAAGAAATATACAGCTGCACAAACAAACAAAAGAATCCACCTTGATCTTACAACCAATAGTGAAAGAAAGAAAAGAAAAATAGTTGTATACTAATAAAGCTATGCACTGTACTAGCTGACTATCCACACGATAAGCTATTTCTTCACAATAATCATAGACATGGAAGAGTATACACTACTTTTGACAATTTCCCCTTTGCTATATTTTTTTCAGGGGCCGGGGGAGGGACTTGAGTTTAGGACCAACACAATCCCACCTTTTTAAAAAACCTTCAGTGAGGAAAAGAATCCAATCCGGGATAATAGCACAGAAAAATGTGAATTAAAAATAGGAAAATTTGTCGAAACCACCTTTTATAATCACTTTTTTGTGAGAAACCACCTTTTAAAAAAAATTGGTTAATTAGCCACCTTTTTTGTTCATTTTTTTGTTGGAAGCCACCACTTGCCGGAATCCGGCGTTGACCTCGCTTTTCCGGCGTTGACCATCATTTTTTCGCCATTTTCTCACCATTTCTTCCACCGGGATGCCGGCGGATGCGAGGGGGGAGAGGGGCTTAGGGGCCGGGAGGGTGGGGATGGTCGTGGGGGGGTTTCCCGGAGGGTTGCGAGGGGGACGGGGGTTTGCCGGCGGATGCGAGGAGGGGGGGGGTCAGGGGGATGCGAGGAGGGGGGGGGTTGCACGGAGATGCGAGGGGGAGGAGGGAGAAGGATAAAGGGGCAAAAATGACGAAAATCCGATGGTCAACGCCGGAAAATTGAAGTCAACGCCGGATTCCGGCAAAGAGGTGGCTTCCAAACAAAAAAAGAACAAAAAAGGTGGCTAATTAACCAAATTTTTTTAAAAGGTGGTTTCTCACAAAAAAGTGATTTTAAAATGTGGTTTCTGACAAATTTCGCTTAAAAATATGCAGCCACAAATAACCATACAAAGGAGCTTTAGGAACTTATATAGAATGTACACTCAAAATTCTTTCTCGAAGGAATGGGGTAACAAGGGGAGGAGGGAGTGAGTTCAGGATCACATCTTTCCTACCTTATAAGACAAACGTGCAAAAGGGAAAGAATCCACTTTGAATGATAACAGAACAAAAGGTGAATAGGAAGATACGACCACAAATACACACATAAACTTATAGAGCATGTATACTCACAATTTGTTGCAAGGATGTTGACAACACTGCCACGACGGCACATATAAATCCTTTGGCATTGACTTTGACATCAGTTACAGTGCAAATACCCACACCAATTACCACAAATATAACAGACATCTTGACTTCCTTTGAGTAGTGCTTGTAGTGAATAATCCATTCCAGAACGCAAACCACTGGGATCATACTCAACTTTGATATCTGTAACAACGACATGCGTACTCCACTAATGAGCTGACACTTTGGAAATTATAGGCATAAAGCATAATACGTCATATTGATGGAGTAAACTAGTAAATTCCTAAACATCTTTGCAGCATGTAAGTAGGTTACAGCAAAAACCCAAGAACTCTTCATGAAAAAGAATTTCAAAACAAAACAATAGTCTTGTAGACTTGTAGTATTAAAAAAGCTTGGCTTGTATAGTGGTCACAGGGATTGGTTGACTTCATTCTGGAAAAGTCTGATTGTTGATAAGATTTTAAACACGTTTGAGGTTAAGGGCCCATGTAGCCAAGTGGATAAGGCGGTGAAGAAAGTGGTTGGAGATCCTAGCCATCCGTTTCAAGAAGTAAGCATGTTTTACTTCTGAAGAAGGCCATGCGTTCCAGTTGTTTGCCTATGAGGCTTTGACGACCATCATCTTCAACCTTTATATATATTATTTAGGATTTTTTGATTTTAACAATGCAATCTTTTGGCCATTCGCAACGAATAAGCTAACATTTTAATTATTCCTGAATAATGCAACTTTTAACAAAAAATTATTTGAATGGGTAAAAACCGGATGCAACTTATCCAACAGGTAAAAAGGGACACGTGTCAAACAATAAGTGGTCACTTTATTCTTTCTCCCTCCTCCCTCACCCTCCACCCACCTGAGCCACCCAGCCTTGCCCCAACCCTCACCCAGCCCCTCCCCTACCCAGAAACAATCCGCGACCACCACGAAATCCCTCCCAACCCCGCGGCCACCACCGAATCCACTCCCCAACCCCGTGGCCACCACCGAAACCACCCCTAGACCTCTTCCCAACCCCCGAAATAACCCCCACATGAATCCCCTTCCTCCGAAATTCTTCAACCATCATATACAAACAATAAAACCAACTCAGAAACCAAAGCAATCATCAAAACCCAAAATCCTGATTTCCAAATCCAATAATCAAGCAACAAAACCATAAAATTAAATCAATAAAAAAAACCTAAAAAATGTAGTCATCACCTACAATCAATCTTCAACCTCGTTCAAAAGCTTCACGCCATAACAACTGCAACAACACATGACAGAGATGGGAGAAAGAACAAGGCACGCAAAGCGACAACGGAGTTTGGCGGTGGAATCACCTCATCAGAGGTCGAAAGTGTGGGAAGAGCAAAGAAAGAGTGTGACGAGTTCTGATTGGAAGAAGAGAGAGAGAGGTCGAGGTGGGTGATGAAGGTGAAGGAGTTTGGGAGGTGGAAGAGGAGGTTTTGTAATTTGAGGGGTCGGTTTGGTGGTTTTTAGGGGTGGGGGAGGGAAAAGGGTGGTGTTTTCTGGGAAGGAGGAGGGGAAAGGGGTGGTTTTTGGGGTGGGAGAGGGGAGGAGGATTGGCTCCAGTGGGCCAGGGTGGGGTTTCCAATGGGTAGGGGCCAAGGTGGGGGTTTCCAATGGGGCGGGGTGGGTTGCTTGGGTGGGTGGGTTTTGGTGGTTCCATGGATGGGGTGGGTGATTTAGGTGGTTAGATGAGTGGTCAAAAGTGTAGGGATTGCTAAGAGTGTAAAAAGGAAAGTAAATTACCAATTGTTCAAGTAGCCGGTCATTTAGCCTATTCTAAGAACTTTGGGTGTAAAGGTTGTATTATTCAGGAATAATTAAAATGTTAGCTTATTCATTACGAATGGCCAAAAGGTTGCATTATTAAAATCAAATAATCCTATTATTTAATCTAATTTATAACCATATTGAGCACCAAAGGTGAGGACCTTAGACAGACGTATAAGGATCATAAAGGCAACAACACGAGAAGCAGTATAACGGAATAAATTTCTCGTTAGGCGTGGGCACGGATTTTAATAGTTTTCAGTAGCAGACATAAGCTTTTCAAAAGATAGTGTTAAAATGAAAAAAAGAAAAAACAATAATAATAATAATAATAATAATAATAATAATCGATTGCATGTGAGATAATAATAGTGAGGAAGGGTTCCATGTCACATGGGACATGGAAAGAGAGTATGTCAAAGGGAAGGAGTCAGTGGCGAATCAAACACATCACCCGAACATTCAGGCATCAAAGTCATAGTACAACCACTCCGCTTACAGTGAAATAAGGGATATGCTTTACTCAACCTTTTCAACCTCCTATCAGTATCAACACTTAACAATTCATCTTAGACAAAACAAGGATAATATTCTTGAAATAGCTGAATCAGGGTTCATACTTGACAGTGACCTGAGCACTTGAATCTGAGTAACCATAGAGTGAATAGATTTGTTTTCAGGCTCCAAGAAGTAACTTCAAATCTTATTTTGACACTAAGTCGTTTGTGATCCTTGATATTCACTTTCTCAACTTTTAACTACCTCCCTGTTTCTGGTGCTCTCCCTCCAAGACAAGTGTTCAGATTGAGTGATAATTAATACAACTTGTCCTCATTAAAGTGTGTTACCTAATTTACTATACCCCCATCTGGAAATAAAAGGCGAATGGGTACATGCAAGTGGTATACTTTTGGGCTAACATAACAAAACTAGGTAGTAATTGCACCCCCATATTTGCATAGGTAATTGGGTAACACTGCATAAAACACATGACAGAAAAACTGGTAAGAAAGACACGAGTTACTCATAATTCATAACTGTTATAACACATACAAACACTCACATATTCATACACTCTTTTCAAAAACCCCTTTTTTTTCCCAAAGTTTATTCCCAAAATCCCCTGTTATAATTCATAACAGTTAGGAATATATTATAGCTCGAAAGAGTCACATAAGGCAAATACATGCCAAACAAAGCAGCAATCAATCTACATCATCAAAATAAACCTTGAATATATAAGGGAAAAACACAAACCTGGTAAAATCCCACAGAATTAAGCATAAGACTAAGGTTCATCCCAGTGATTGACATATTTGCAACAAGTGAAAACCAAAGAAGCTCCCAAGCAGGCACATGTTTTGACACAGAATACCCAGTTGCATTTGATACCAGCCCAACCAACGCAGTCACAGTGAAGTGAAACCCAGTTAAGGTTGTGGCTGTCAAACATTTTCAAATATAAATTAAATGAAAAGAAAACTCATATGTAAATCTGGATCAATACCCAGATCCAATAACAACTTTATATTAATTTGAAATTAAAATATTCATATGTTTATAAAAAAAATTAAGACAAGATACATGATTGATTATTTGGTAAAGTCTCGTTTATCAGCGCTTATTGGCTCATTCACACCAAACAAAAAAGATTAGATTAGAGAAACAAACCGAAGCTAAAGGCGTAACCATGAGAGGACATAAGTTGCTTGTTGGCCATAATAAGACCGACGGAGCTGATAATGTTCATGGCCCATGCTCCCATATCGGACACCGACGATGATCTTTTCTCAGATTCCATATATTTAAATCTTCTGCTGAATGTGATACCAGATCTAAGACGCCGGCAAGAAAAGGAAGCCGACGGAAGTATGAGTGGAGGGACAGTGATCAACCCAAGTGTTGTTTAATACCAAAAAAGAAAGAAAGAACCCCTTTCAAACAAAAAAAGAGAAAGATACCAAAATTTAATTGTAATCCCACGCAAAACCCACCTCTTTTGTCTCAAGTTAAGTTACTTTAGCAAATAAGCTAAAGATCTGGAAATGGAGAACAGATTTGGGGGCAAAGTGTGTCTCTGTTTTCTTATTGATTTTCTGACTGTAAAAAAAAGCTTTCCTATGTTATGTAATGCCATTTTTATCTCAAGTTAATTACTAACTCTTGAACTAACAAAGATTGCATCTTGTTTAATTTTAGGAATTTTCTTTCCAAAACAACCAAACTATTATTAATTTCTAAATATTTTGCAACAACTAAACTTTTTTTTTATAATTATAGGTATTTTTTTTTGTTACAGGAAAGAAAAACAAGGTCTGCTTCCTAATATAGGACCAGTCAACAGCATCCTTTCGGTTGATGGAAGAGAAAACCAAATTAGAAGAAGAAAACCAATATAATAAAAACGAAGCCTCGTGACCCCTATGAGTAATGAAATCCGCCCGCTGATTCGCTCCCCTAAAACAAGTGGTTGAACGAGACCTCTTGAACATTCTTCATGTCTTCAACCGAATCACCAATCACGCCAGAAATTTCTCATGGAACTTTCTAACATCTCCTAATAGAATTGATAACCACTAGATTATCCCCTTCGATAATAAGAGAGGAAATATTGAGAAACTTGGTCGCCTTCACACCGTCCCGAAGACCCCAAGCTTCACCTTGAAGAATAGAGCAATCCAACGACAGAGTCATAGCACCAACAAGACAAAGACCTCCTAAATGATCCTGAATAGTGAACCCCGTAAGAAGCTTGACCATTCGAAAGGTTAGAACCATCAAAATTAAGCTTAAAAACATTCTCGGGAAGGGGAACCCAAGCAACTTTCACATTCTTTTTATGAATACCGCCAAAACCTTCGGTAAACTATCCAACAAACTATCCTGAGTTTGAGCTTTAGCCCAACCATGAAAAAAATTAACCACACTATGAGCAACAACCGACGCAGAGGTCACTTCCTCTTAACGATAACCTTGATTCTAGAGAACCAAATATAGCACTAAGTAACACAAAAATAGGATAAATCTAGAGAAGAAGAGTTATCCTTAATCAGATTCAAATTAACCACAATATCATCTGAAATAGTAATGACAAGGGGGACACCCAACCGTACAGCTCATTAATATAAGCAAACACATCCTTAGCAAATGGACAAACAAATTGAATATGATTAACATCTTCCGAATGATGATTAGAAAAAATATATTCCTGAGAAAGGAAAACATGACATTTTTCAAGTCGAGCTTTAGTTGGAAGACCATCTTGACAAATTTTCCAAATAAAACCTTCGGGGGAATCTTCAAACCCCAAAACTAATTAAACGGCTCAGGGGGAGGAGGATCAATAGCCATCCCCTGAACTAACAATGCCCCTGACTTAACAGAGTAGAAACCATCTGAAGTCAAACCCCGAATTAATTTATCTGAGCCAAACGTTATGTGGAAGAAATAAACAATAAATAGCTTGACAAATTTCCTTAGACACAATAGAAGTTAAAAGCTCCCTATTCCACTGACGATACTCATTAATAACATCACTGACCATTATATTCTCATAACCCCTACAAGGGACACAAATAGACGAGATTAGATACTGAAGCACCCAATTGTCTTCCCAAAAAGAAACTTGATTATCCAAGTTAATATTCCATCGTACACCCTTCTTGAAAGTATCTCTCACAGCAAGAAATTTTTTCCACTGCCAAGAACAATTTGCAGAAGGGGAATAATCTATAATAGAAGAACCTATTAAATATTTTTTGGAAATCATTTGAACCCGTAAATTACACGGGTTAACATTAGCTTTCCTATAACCCAAACCCCTAAACTTTTTTTGAACACAATTTTTATCCCACCGTATAAGCTTCGCAGAACCCGAGTCTCGAGACTTAGAAATTTCTAAATGTTTTATTCAACTCCGAGTGATAGAAGCTGGAAGAAGAAAACTTTGCATTTGAAATTAGCCTTTGTAGCTAGATAAATTAGCTTGAATAAGCACTGAATGACCAGCCTGAGATAGCGAATTAACTTTTCACTTAGTTACCTGAGTTTGAGCAGACATAATAGTCTTAACAAAAGTAATTTTTGTCACACGGCCATCTATAATTGGACATCCCAAATAATTACCTAAAGAAAATGAATTTTGCATTTGAAGAATAGATTGGAACCCTACATCAACTTGAGTAGAAACATTCTTTGTACTCTGAAAAGCTGATTTACGAAAATTAACTAATTGCCCCGACATAGCACAATACTTATAAAAACCATTCTTAATAATATGACAACTACGATCTGAAGCCTCAGCAAATAACATATTATCATCGGCGAATGTTAGAAAAGGAATCTTAATCCCGTAACGACCAATTTTAACACCCAATAAATTTTCTCCTCCCATAGAGTGAGCATAAATTTCCATAGTAAGAAGTTCTGCGAATAAAAGAAAAATATAAGGAGATAAAGGATCTCCTTGTCTGATACCACGAGTAGGGAAAAAAAATCCCCCGGAATTCCATTAACAAGAACAGAGAAAGAAACTCACGAAATAGACAATCTAATCCAATGAATCCATTTCTCATTAAAACCTAGCTTTTCCAACATCATGGAAATAAAATTACATTCTAATCTATCATAAGCCTTTTGCATATCTAGTTTGATAGCTAACCAACCCCCTCTACCTGATATATTCTTAAAAGAGTGAAACACTTCATAAGCTAGCAAAATGTTATCTTGAATTAACCTTTCAGGAACAAAAGCTCCTTGAAGAGGGTGAATAATTTTTCCTAATACCACTTTAAGACGATTAGCTAAGACCTTAGCTATTATTTTATAAATAGTTGAACAGAGACTAATAGGTCTAAAATGATTAGCCGCAGATGGATCGTCAATTTTAGGAATTAAAGTAATGAACGTATGATTAATGTCGCCTAACATAAAACTTGAATGAAGAAAAGCTTGAACAGCCTTTAATAAAAGAATTACCCACCAACGTCTAGTATTTTTGAAAGAAATATGGAGGGAACCCATCTGGACCCGGGGATTTATCAGGGGCAAGATCAAATAAAGCTATTTTAATATCCTGAGCTGACACATGTTGAGTTAACAAATGATTATCATCCTCTAAAATAATAGGCGAAATAAGCGAAAAATCATGTTACTATCAAAGGTACAACTACTATTACTACAAAATCTAGTTTGAAATTCCTGCGTTATATGAAACGAAATTCTTTCGGTTTAATAATAATATCATAATTATGGGTGGTAAAAGAGTCAAGATTAATTCGATTTATCTTTATGGAGGCACAACCGTGGAAATACTTAGAATTAGCATCACCTTTGGCAAAAGACATAGTCTTAGCTCTTTGAAACCAATTTTTTTCTTGGAATTCAAAAATATTACGGCGTTTAATTAACCACCTATCTTGCGCTTTTTGTAAATTACAGTTGCCTTGATCAATAATATTTGAGCTTGAAGAGTCTCGAGTTTTTTATCCACTAACACAAGTTGTCGAAAAATGTTATCAAACCTCGTTTTGTTCCATTCTTTAGCTTTTATCTTAAGAAGCTTACATTTATGAACTAATCTATACATATAAGAACCATTAAACTTTGTGCACCCAGTTTTCTTAACTAAAACATCAAAATCATTTCTTAAACAAAGACATTCTCTCAAACTTAATCGAGGACTTTTAAAATTAGAACGAGGGAGAAAAGACAAAGAAATAAAACAATGATCGGAGGATGAAAAAATGTGGTGTCTACGTTTTGCCAAAGGAGATAAATTTAACCACTCTACACTAGCTAAACATTATCTAATCATTAAAGAACATTATCACTACCACTTCTTCTTTTTCTCCAAGTAAATCATTGACCCGAAAAGGTAATTCATTACAATTTATATTGTTCTTAATATCATTCATCCTACTTAATCTTGATAAAGAGATAGGAATACAACCTTGCTTATCTCAATGGAAACTAAGCTCATTGAAATCCCCTATTAGAATATGGGGAGCTCTAAAATTTGAGTATAAGTAATAATTTCATTCCAAAACAAATCTTTTCCACTAGCACTAGCAGGAGCGTAGAGGAAGATATCCACGAATGAAATATTCAACACAATTAACTTTATACATCAATACAAACCGAGAACCTTTATAAATTACATCCAAACAAAAAGGATTAACTAAACTGTTTTTCCACATAACCCACAATCCACTAGATATGCCCATAGTAGGGATAAAGTCAAAGCAAGAAAAACCACACCTCCTTATAGCACCACAAGAAGGGAGGAATAGAAGATTTTGTTTCACAAATCATCATAATCTCAACGTGATTTATAGAACAAAAACTTTTTATTTCAAGAAAAGGGTCTTCCTTTGGCATCCATGAACATTCCAAAAGGCTAAAGACATCTAAACATTTGATGTATTTGGAAAAATAGAAACTTAAGTTCTGTTTCTCTTCAGGGCTGAAGAATGACCTTTATCCCTGAGTTGATCTTCCTCCTTTTGGTTGAGCTAGAGTGAGAGGAGATAGCCTTGCTCTCTAGTGGTTCAACCCCATTGCTTCAATCTTCTTAACCACATACCTTTCAGATGACGAAGACTGAAAAGAATCGTCCACATAACCTTCTACTCCTTGAATTAGATCATCAAGCATCATCCAACAAATACTTGTCATGCTCCTCATCATAGGGGATAACAATATGCTCACCAAACGAAAGCAATCATTAACAAAGCAACGAGGGAGAAATTGATTTGCATAAAAAAAGATCAAGCATGATATACAACTTACAAGGGAGTAGGGACATAAATCACAAAGCAAGATAGAGAAGGGAACCACCACCAAAGAACTACCTCACCACTCTCCCCCAACTTCAAGACCCAACACTATAGTCTTAGGAGGGGAAACTTCAATAGGGTTAGGACTTAAAGTAGCCTCACCATCGAGCTAATAACGAGATTCCACAATAGGATTAGCAAAGAAGAAGAACAAATTTACCTTTACCAAGCACGATTGACAACACGTTTTTTCATAGGTAACATAGAAGCATCTCACAATACCTTTCCTAGCAGACTTCTTAGACTTAATAACAACATTAGAGGTAGCCCCTCTATGAACACTATTAGCATACTTTCTCACAAAATTTTTTGGCTTTACTTGAACCACATGGGATTCCATGACCATGAACTCATATTGTACTTGTATTTTTGCTCTCATTAAATTTTCAGACATAATCTTATGCTTAGGATTTTTTAGTAACTTAAGCTGAACCTCCTTTTGAGGAGAACACAACAAAGAGCAAACCTCAACAGCACGAGACTCATCCCCACAAAAGGAGCACCTAGAGGAGAAGTCCTCATACCATATTACATACCCAGAAACCTTCCCTCCCGTCCTCACAACTTCAAAGATACTCGGGTGAGGTGTAACACCCGAAAATTCGCTCCTAATTTTTCGCCTTATTTTCCCTTACTTATTATGTTTCGTTAAAATTAGAGTATTTTACTTCTTAAAAGTACTCTAATCAACTCCTTCATACAATAGCCACTCAAATCGACTCTATCTCCACAAAAATTGATTCCATGCCAAAATCCAGTCCTCGTTTTCCTCAAGACATTTCAACAACACATTTCAAACCTAGAAGTCTTCCTAGAGAAATGGAAGCTAACATGTCTTTACCTTTAGGAGCTCTTCTTCAAAAGATTTCTCAAAGCCATCAAGTGCAAAAGGAATAACCTGTCTAAATAGAGACTGTCCACATGAATCAAATTCCGAGTCGAGTTCTGATGAATCGGATGCTATAAAGACTTCAAAAAATATTGCTGCCTTAGACCAAAATTTTAATGAGTCTTTTCCTTCCGAAATTAATAAAATTCATCATAGAGCTCAAAGAAACTTCGCAACCTCTTCAAAGAATTATTACCCAAAACCTTCACCTCCTGATATTCAGTATGAAGAGCGATCTAAATTCCGCTCCACTAACTATAGTGGTCAAGCAATTTATGAGTGGAACATAGATGGCAAATATGAATATGAAATCCTAAATACCTTGCAAGAGATGGGAATGGCCAAAATGGCATACAATATCCCTCCAGCTGGAATGAGCGAGGAAATTGCTGTAAGTTTCCTAGTATCAGGATTTACAGGACAATTTAAAAATGGAAAAATTGATTCTAATAATCCAACCTTTGGGCCATTCGCTCAAATTAATCCAACCTTTTGATTATTATTTAATAATCCAACCTTTTAGTACGATCCGCTCATATTGAGCCTTGACCTGTTGAAACAGGTTGGTGACCATTGAAATAGGTTAATTAAACACGTGTCGTGTTCTAATTCGTTCTAATCTAATTAATCAATTTTAATTTTAATTAAAATATTTAAAACAAATAATCACAACCACACCACATCACCCCCACCCAACACCCCCCACCGGCCACCCCCCACCACCGCCAACACCCCCTCGGCCATCCCCCCACCCCACCCACGCCAACACCCCCACCCCCACCCACCGCCAACACCACCCACCCCCCACCCCCACCGCCAACACCCCCAACCCCCCACGATCGCCAAGCATTCCCACCCCTACCCTATCCATCGCCAACACCCCCACCCCCACTACCAACACCCCCACCCCACCACCGCTAACAAGCCCCCCAAACCACCTCACCCCTCCCACCCCACCACGCCAACAAGCCCCCCCAAACTCCCTCGCCCTCCCACCCCCATTGCCAACACCCCCACCCCACCACTGCCAACAAACCCCCCGCCCCGTAATCCTTAATCGATGAGTTATTAACAATGGCGGATGAAGGGGAGGGGAGGGAGGCTCGCAGAGTCGCAGCGGCGAAGTAGGGCGCTCGCAGGGGGTGGGGATCGGAGGAGAGGGGTGCTCGCAGCGGCCGGGGTGGAGGTGTTCGTAGGGAGGTGGGGAGGGGGAGGGGTGGGGTGCTCCCAACGGGGAATACGACGCTCACGGGGGTGGGGAGGGAGGGGGTGCTTTCGCAGCGGTGGGGACGGAGCCGAGCGCTCACGGGGGTGGGTGGGGTGGCGTGGGGGAGGGTGCTCGCAGCGGTGGGGGGTGGGGGTGCTCAGAATGGGGATAGGGGAGGGCAGGGGGGGTGCTGGGTATAGGGGGAGGAAGAGAGATAGGGAGGGAGGGGTTAGAGGAAAAAAAGAGATGGAATTTTTTTTTTTACAAATTCAACCGATTACCGGTTTCCTGGTTCATTATGAGCAGATACATATAAAAGGTTGGATTATTAAATAATAATCAAAAGGTGGGATTAATTTGAGCGAATGGCCCAAAGGTTGGATTATTAGAATCAATTTTTCCTTTAAAAATTGGTGGGATCATTGCCTGACTCTTGAAGACAAAGTTCAAATCTTAGAACAGAAAGCTTTGGTTGAACTATCTGAGGGTTCCATAGCTGAACAATCAGATGCTTGTGATTTCCTCATATTGACCATAGGAATGCATTTCGTAGGGAATCCAAGAGAAGAACTAGTTTTCTCCAAAGTCGTCCTTACAAACATTAAATGTCCAACTTTAGGAGACTACCGATGGTACAAAGACATATTCCTAACTTATGTCCTAAGAAGAGATGACTGTAATGCATCTTTTTGGAAAGAAAGATTTATTACAGGACTTCCAAAACTTTTTGCTGAAAGGATTCTCAATAAGCTCAAAGCTGAGACTGGCTTAGAAGAAATTCCTTTTAGTCAAATAACATTCGGACAATTATTCTCCTTCGTGAGAAAAGAAGGTTTATCTCTTTGTTCCGAGTTGAAAATTCAAGCCAAATATGGGTCAGAAAGATCTCAAACAAGAAAAGAATTGGGATCATTCTGTGAAGCCTTTGGGATGGGAAGACTTAACCCTCCTTCTGCACGGCATAGACAAAAAAGAAGGATTTCACTTCCTTACAAAAGGGATAAGAGATATGCAACTACCAATCCTCAGCACTACCAAAAACCATCTCCAAAGTTTCACAAAAAGAAACGGGGAGAAAGAAAGACTACTATTATTTGCTATAAATGTGGCAAACCGAGTCACAAAGCAAATAGATGTGGTCTAAAGGGTAAAATCAATGAGCTTTTTGGTAATGATGAGGAACTAAGGAATAAGGTTTCAACATTTACGCTTCAAGAAGAAGAAGAAGAAGAAGAACCTTCCTATTCTTCTAAAGAAGAAGGAGATTATCTTCTTCAAATTAATGCAAATTCTTCGTAAGAATTCTCCCAAGAAGATATTCCGTGTATTTGTTTTCCAAAAACGATCAATGTTCTTTCTACTAAAGATGATAAAGAATTTCTTTTCGATTTAGTAGATAAGATCTCTGATCCGAGTATCAAGAGAGATTGTTTGTTGAAACTAAGAGATCTGATTATCAAGGAAAATGATATACCCAAAATAAGTGAACCATTTAGTATTTTTAAGCTCTTTGATAAGCATAAAACCCCAAATATCTTCAAACAAATCACCGTTAAAGACCTCCAATCTGAAGTCAACGGGCTTAAAACTCAAATACATGACCTTCAAAAGGAAGTTATTTTTTTGAAGACAAAGGATTTAGAGCTTGAAGCAAAGCTCTCCCTCCTAAATTCGACATCTTCAGACTCTGCGTTCCCTGAACCTCTGCCAATTGATGGAGTCCAAGTAATTTCAAAGGAAAAGCTTCCTCATGAACAAATTTCTCAAATCATTGATCAAATCAGTTTTAAAAAATGGTATGTCCTAATTAATATAGTAATAGATGATTTTTCAATCAACACCATTGCTCTTGTAGATAGTGGTGCGGACCAAAATTGCATAAAAGAAGGATTAATTCCTTCCAAATTTTACGAAAAAACAAAGGAGCAGCTATACGCTGCAAATTCTTCTCCTTTGAAAATAAGATATAAGCTTTCAAAAGCATATATTTGCAACGATGGATTTTGTTTTCATAACACTTTCATTTTAGTCAAAGATATAAGTCAAGAAGTAATTCTTGGTACCCCATTTTTAACTCAAATTTATCCATTTTATGTCGATAAGCAAGGAGTTCATACAAAAATTACGGGACATCAAGTTTCTTTTAAAAATTTATCATCTATACAGCAAAAGGATCTTTCTCTATTACAATCTTCTTCCATTTATCAATAAATAAATATTTTAGAGAATAAACGAGGTCATATTAATTCTTTGCAAAATGAAATTTCATATTTGAAAATTGAAGAGAAAATTCACAATCCCATCATTAAAAAACAAATCATTGATTTAGAAGAAATTTTCGAAAAGGAAGTTTGTATTAATCTTCCCAATGCATTTTGGGAAAGAAAAAGACACATGGTTTCTCATCCTTATGAAAAGGACTTCAATGACAAAAATATACCAACTAAAGCTCGGCCGATTCAAATGAATCAAGAATACTTGGAATTCTATAAAAAAGAAATTCAAGTTCTTTTAGACAAAGGTTTGATACTACCTTCCAAATCTCCTTGGAGTTGTGCGGGCATTCTATATTATGAATCAAGCCGACAAAGAAAGAGGTGTTCCTAGATTAGTTATCAATTACAAACTTCTTAACAAAGTCCTTCAGTGGATTCGATACCTCATTACAAATAGAAGAGATTTATTAAATAGACTCCATGCTGCAAAAGTATTTTCAAAATTTGATATGAAGTCTGGATTCTGGCAAATTCAAATTGCAGAAGAAGACAAATACAAGACAGCTTTTACAGTTCCATTTGGGCATTATGAATGGAATGTAATGCCTTTTGGACTAAAAAATGCTCCGTCAGAATTTCATAATATTATGAATGATATTTTCAACCAATTTACAAAATTTATTATAGTTTACATAGACGATGTTTTAGTATTTTCAAACTCAATAGAACAACATTTCAAGCATCTTCAAATCTTTTTAAATGTGACAAAGAAAAGTGGACTAGTAGTTTCAGCTACAAAAATGAAGTTATTTCAAACAAAAGTCAGATTTCTTGGACACGATATCTATCAAGAAACAATCAAGCCCATTGCTAGAGCAATTGAGTTTGCTGATAAGTTTCCTGATGAGATAAAAGACAAGACTCAACTTCAAAGATTTTTGGGATGTCTGAATTATGTTGCAGATTTCTTTCCAAAATTATGTCAATTTTGTGCTCCTCTCTACAAAAGATTGCAAAACAATCCTCCTGCATGGTCATCTCAACATACTCATATAGTTAAGATGCTTAAAGAGAAAGTCAAAGCATTGCCATGTCTAGCCATCCCACATCCTCATGCATTCATGATTGTAGAAACAGATGCATCTAATACAGGTTATGGTGGTATTTAAAAGCAAAGGCATAATTCTAGCAAAATAGAACAAATAGTTAGGTTTCATTCTGGTGTCTGGATTGGTCCTCAAAAGAATTATTCTACTATAAAGAAAGAAATGTTGTTAATAGTTTTGGGCATTTCAAAGTTTCAAGATGATCTTTACAATAAAAGGTTTTTGTTATGAATTGATTGCAAAGCAGGAAAAGAAGTTATTCAAAAGGATGTTCAAAATGTTGTTTCAAAATAAAGTTTTGCACGTTGGCAAGCAATTCTATCTGTATTTGATTTTGATGAGTACATAAGGAGAGAAAAATTCATTACCATATTTTCTTACGAGAGAATTCCTACTAGGCAAAACTAATAGTTTTTCAAATTTCGTCATAGGATCAAAATGAGTTCTTCAAAGTCCAAAGATAAAGGGCCTCAACAGCCTCAAGATTATGCAATGACTCATATTGTTTATCATGGACAAACAATACCCATTCAAAATTCTCCAAGCCAAGATTTTCCTCCACTGACTTACAATCAAGCAACCAAAACCCCAATAACTCAAAAATCCACTCAAAAAACTATTCCTAAAAACACTGAAAATCCAAACCCTGAATATATAATACTAACCAATTTCACTGAAGTTCCTCTTAGAGAAACTTTAAGTGAATTTGTTGAAAGAATATTTTCAAATGATTTCCAAGTGGTTTCCAGATCACATGCAAAAAACAAGAAAATTTTACGAACTTATTTTGGTAGATACCCAATCAATCGAAATCAAACACTCAAAAACAAAGACTCTCCCAATGAATTTGATTCTTCCAAATGTATTATCAAAAGGGTCCTCTCGCAAAAAGATTGAAATGCTCCCCTTTATCTTTGAAAGACCATTTTCTGTGGATTTTCTTCCTAAAGGATATAATTTTCAAGATTACAGGATGGCTTGGTGTTGAGCCTTTCTAGTCAGACCTTTCAACCATTCGTGGTTCTTCAACTTTAGTGAGACTTGTCCAAAACGAGTTTCCTATATGGTTTTTTGAATGGTGGCAATGATTTGGGCCAATTGAGGATATTCTTCCTCCATATGCAAAAGAAGGATACCTCCATTGGAACAAAAATTCAAAGCTCCAAGAGTGTAGCAAACATATCATGTTTCATGCTGAATTCAGAGCTCCCTGGATTCTTTCTTCGGGATTATGAAATCATACTGAATTTTCAAAAACCTATGCCCATGTCTTTGGCAAGGATTTTCTAGGTTAAATGGTGGATTACGTTCTCGGTTAAATATTGTTCAATTTCAGCGATTCAGAGAATTCTTGACGACGGGGAAAAACTCCGTTGGGATTTAAATTCAATACAAAGTCCATCAAGGAAGAAAATCAGTCCTTCCCCATCAAAAGTTTCAAAGAAGTCCATCGAAGAGCCAAAAAGATCTACCTTAACTAAAGAAGAGTTCAAATTAATGCGGATTTTGGAAAAGGACCCGAATTGGTGAAAGTTATTTGGAATACTTAAAGCAAAAAAAACAACTTCTTGAAACTTGAATCACCCGAATCCGAAGAATATTTCGAATCACCCGAATCGAAGAATCTTCTACTCATAGTGTAACCGCCCAAATATTTTAAGCAGGTTTAATTAAAGGCTAATTAATTGTCTTAGCTTTAATTATGAAATTTGTTATAAGTTTGATGGATTTTGCTAAACATATTTAGTGTTTTAAAGAAAAGAAAGGAGGCAAGAGTCTATAGAATTATCTAGACCCTTCAAGAGAATTAGAGAGGAACTTCTACCAACCTCATTAAATAAAAACCCCGACTTCCTCTTGTCTCCCTCTCACTCTCAAATAACTCATTCCTTCCCTCCTTTGTTTCTCGGTGAAGTTGAAATCGCAACACCCGACCCATACGGAGTCAAGTATATCGTCACCAATGCGCATCCAGGGGCCAACAACTGTCTTTAATAACCAACACAAGTTCTTCCGGCGCATTTTATCCCCACTCATGCGCACCCGAGAAACTTCCCGGGAGGTCACCCGTCCTCGGACTACTCCCACCCTAAGACGCTTAATCGTGGAGTAACTAAGGAAATAAGCTCCCTAAAAGAAAGATGCATCTTGTTGGAATGAGTAGCTGTTAAATCTTTTAAAGCAATCATGAGGGGTATTACAAACATCCCCACTCGGCGAGGCCGATGCCCTCGTTGCGCCCGAGGACTCCATATATTCGGCATACGACACATCGGTCGCCCCAACTTCGAAAACTAATCACATATTCGACACGCAATCGGTGATATAGCCCAGAGTCCTCCCCACTAGGCGACTAACCTTAGATTAATTATCCACACGATTAGCACGCGGTCGCGGGGTTGCTCTAATACCATTTGTAACACCCGGACCCATACGGAGTCGAGTATATCGTCACCAATGCGCATCCAGGGCCAACAATCAGTCCTCAATAACCAACACAAGTTCTTAGGCGCATTTTGTTCCCACTCCATGCGCACCCCTGAGAAACTTCCCAGGAGGTCACCCATCCTCGGACTACTCCTGCCCAAAGCACGCTTAAGCGTGGAGTAACTAAGAAAATAAGCTCCCTAAAAGAAAGATGCATCTTGTTGGAATGAGTAGCCTCGTTAAATCCCTTTAAAGCAATCATGAGGGGTATTACGAAACCCCAAAGCCCAAAGTTTTCATTTTCTCTCTTCTTTCGCGTCCCCCTTGCTTTCCTCCCGCGGCGTTCCGACGTTCCTCCAGTGCCGGCGTCGCGCCCTGCTAGCTGCTTTGCTTCTCGGTTGTTGTTGGCGGTGGTTTGTCGTCGAAAATTGCAACAAGCATTTAGACTTCTCCTTCTCTGTCATATATGTATTGTGGGTGCTCATACTTCATCATTTCCCTTCTTTTCGTTAATGAAGGTATAAACTTAAAACCTTTATTATTTTCTTTGAATTGATAAGTATAATTCAGATTTTCTATGGGTTTTATTTTACGATTCCAAAAATTGATTCGACTCTAAATCTTGGTTATGATTTGCAAAAATCGGTTTGTGGTTGTGTGTTAAAATTAAAGATTGAATCTTTCCTCCTATAATACATTGAGATGTGTTTTGAAACTTTATAACCAAAGATATACTACTCTTAAGATGTTTATGGCTTCTTTCATCTTTTTGTTAAAATTTGATATGTAGAATAGTTAAATCGGAGTTCTTAGTTTAATATAGGTTGTGAGCTAAATTTTATTGGATATTGTTCCTTGATCGATTAGGTGCAGAATTATGATTTTGAGCTCTGTAGAATTAGTTGGCAGAGTTGAGGATTCAGAAATTGGAATTATGATTTTAGATAATGTATAAATTGGAATTGGTTATGGTGTTGCTTCCTAGTTTCGAATACTTTGAGAATACACTAGGGGAAAAAAAGGAAGGGGGCGTGTTGTTCAAGGGCCGTTTTTTGGAAAACGCAGCCCTTCGTGTATGAAGGGCTGCGGTTTTCAAGGAAACGGCCCTTTCAGTGAAGGGCTACGGTTAATCGAAAACGCTGACCCTTCAATACTATATGAAGGGCTGCGGTTTTTAAGGTAACCGCAGCCCTTTTGGTGAAAAGGCTGCGATTAGCCCAAAAACGCGACCCTTCCTATAGGAAGGGTTGCGTTTTAGGCTAACTGCAAACCCTTTATGGGCTTTTTTTTAATTGAAAGGAATTCAATCTCGCGCTGTGGGCTTTAGTTAAGCGGGCTGGGGTTTAATTTCTCACAATCTCCCTCCTCATTCTCTCTCCTCTCACTGATTTGCTTCCTCATTCTCTCCCCTCTCTGTCCCTCTGCTCGATCTTTCCCCGTCCAAATTTTCAATCTCATCAATGGCTTCATCACCGTCCAAATTTCGACGAAATCGCCAAAAACACACGGTCGTCGGAAAAACTTCCTTCTCCACTTCACGTCGGCGACGAAGAAGGCAACGGTAACAACAACGTTGAAGAATGCCGCTCGTTTCGAACCCAGCCCGGGCTTTGCCTTCCCCTTCTCTCATTCTCGGTGGCTAGGGTTTACTCTCACACCACCACGAATCTTCATTCTCACCACCACAAATCATCATTCGTCTCTCCCCTCTCTCATTCTCGGTGGCTCCTCACCACAAAGTTAGGGCATCGCACATTCTCGGTGGTTCTTCGCGACGATATTCTTTCTCACAAAGCCAATTTTGATGATGTCGCATCTCGCATCTCTGATTGTAGCTCCGCCAGCGCGGCGGAGATCTGGGTTTGTTTCCTTCTTTTTGCAATCTTTCTCTCTCCTCTTGATTTTTTCCATATCGGTTTGATTTTATGAATTTGTTATGTGTGTATCTTTTCTGATCTCAGATTTGTGTTTTTTTTGGGTGATTATTGTCTTTAGTTCTACTTTGAATTCGATGAAGCCTAGTAACACTTATATTACTGCCTTCTTTATTTTCACTTTGAGGCATTTTCTAAGTTTAGTGTGAATAAAATTTGTTCTTTTTTGGTTTTGCGTGTAGTTTCTTGCTCAGTATGTTATGAAATGGAGAAATTTTCAATTTTTGGTGGGTTTTTAATTTTGGGTTTTGTAGAATGTTGAATGATTTTGGTAAAGGTTGGGTCTTTTATTGTTTAAGATGGTCATATTAGCTGCATTAGTTGGTTGTGAAGTCAGGTGACTGAATATAAGAAATTGTTGTGACATTTGTGATATATTATGTATTTACAATTTGATAATGCTTTAACTATCAGCGACAATTTCTTCTAAGTATGTGTTTTGTGAAATTGTTCATTAGAATTGTGGTTTTGATTTTGACTTTTTTTGTTGTTTTTCATGTGTTGTTGTAAGTTGCTTTCTTTTGGTTTTGCACGTGACATTGTATATTTTGTTTTATTTTGTAAATTTTTTATATTTGTATAAAAAACATAATATATAGTTGAAAGTGATACTTTTTTATATATATATAGCTGTTTGGGGATCATTTAGGACTAAAAATGCAAAAAAAATTTTTTTTTTTTTGTTTTTTTGGGTCAGAAGGGCTGCGGTTTTAATCAGAACCGCATCCCTTTATTTGTAAGAAGGGCTGCGGTTTCACTTTTAGTAAAGGGCTGCTACGGAAAGGGCTGCTGGCCAAAAACGCAGCCCTTAGGGCTTTTTTGACCGCAGCCCTTCCGTTTTTTTCCACTAGTGATAGTTAATAATTATTGTTATTGTGGGCATGCTAAGTTAATTAGTATCTCTTTAAAGAATGCTAGTTAAATGAGATTATATTAGAAAGAATGAGTTAGACTAGTTTCCAATTATCAAAAACAAGAAGTGACTTCTGAATCTTTTTATTGTTTATATTATGGTTATGGATATTGATGTGAGGAGCTCAAGTATGTTGGATGAACCAAGACTTGATATGTAATAAAGGTAGAATTCAAAAATGGAAAAAGGTACACATTGTCCCGCCACCTTATAACTACACTCACTTGCGCAACTGAAAGTTGTATGAATTTCATGATTTTTCCTTAAAGGATTTATAGTTCTGACTTGAACTTGTTATGGTTTTATAATTTCATATTCTTTTTGAATGTGTGATTTTAAAATGCTAAGTTTTGTGATTTTCCTTGAGAATATGATTTGACGCCGAGTGTTTGATTATATAGAGTTCTGCATTGATGTCCTAATTTTGAATTAAGATATATCTTTGTAAGTTTTGGCTATGGAAGATAGTTTTATTCGAAAATTTGAAGTGAAGGTTATCCAAGGATACCAAATTCTGTTACACTAAGTCAATCTTGTTCCTTATTGAAGAATATTATGGTTTCTGAGATCTAATAGTACAAGTTAATCGTTGACCCACATTTTTAGATATTATATGAAAGTTATGGATATTCGATTATGAGTATTTAAGTAAGAATTGTTGATATAATTTCCAATGTCCTTACAAGTATAATATTCAGTGATTTCTATATGCTTTGCAATAAGGGATATGATTAAGTCAATGGATGATAAGCTTATGAAACCTAACTAGGTGTTCGATAAAATTCGTCTATATACAGTTCTAAGGTGTATAAGTGTACCAAAAGTTTCACTTATGGAATGGTATTAAGGATCCAAGTGTATTGAAATGGTCAAGTGTTTCCAAATATAAGTTGTTATATAAATTCCGAAATATGTACAGGATGCAAAGATTTTAAATATATTGGTTATCAATAACTTTGAGGAATATGGACTTGACTTTTGAAGACATGAGTTAAAGGTCTGACTATAATACAAGATTTTCGGGATGTATCTTATTATGAGTTGTGCGTGCTTGAGATTACTTGGATGATGAAAAGTTCAAGGTTAGAGATTTCAAGGTGAACTGTTGTTTGGAGATGTTATATATAGTATAGCTTATGACTCGTGAAAGATTTAACTATATGATGGATTTATGATAATTACTGGAGTTGGGCATAAATCCTTCGAGATATTAAATTGAGTGTAAGCTGGTAAGTTATAAAGTGAGCTCTCTGATTCTGTTTTTGGGAAAATAGAAGTTCATATTAAATATTAAGCTATGTTTTGAGCTTCACTTATAATAAGCTTGGACTATATTTCCTTTAAAAGTCCGTATTTGAATGGGTTTTAGCAAATGAACTTTGTAAAGGATTGAATTATACTAACTTATTGAAAACTCAAGTATATTGTGTTATCAAACAATTTGAGTATGTATATGAAATATCCAAAAGCGATTGTGTTACAAGATTTTGATATATCTGACTCCAGAATTATGAATTTGAGTTTCAGAAAAATATTGAATTGTGAATTATGCATTTTGATTTAGTTTTGTAAGGGGAAGAAGTCGACGGAGCGGTGATGAACGACATTCTGTATTCTGTATATTTTGTATTATGTATACATTCTGGGGACATGCCTTGAAAAGTCTTGCAAGCAGTACATAACGGAAGAGGGAGACGTCCCTTGTAAAAGTTTAGAGAATTCGCTTGGAAGGCAACTCTATTCGTGTTCTCTTCCCCGAGTATGATATGAGTTCCGAAAAAAAAAAAATAGAATATGTATTTGAATACTCAAGTGGTTTTGTGGAAAGTTGATTCAAACTCTATTTCCGAAGTGATGTTTTACTCACCCAATTTATGGAATTTATCTGCCGAATATGTGAATGATTTACCAAGAAACTCGTTAGGAATTTATGAAACGAGTTAGCTACGATATACATATTGGATTAAAGGTTTTTTTTATATATCTGAAACACAGAAGTGGGAGATATTCTTATGACTTAAAGTATGTTAGAGTTGGAGTTGATTTTAGAAGATCGTATTGGTTCTATAGAATTGTCATGGTTCTGCTAATTGAGGTATATACTACTTATGTTGTGAGATATTCGTATTATTATTTTGAAACAAGAAGTATCATTATTAATTATATTGAAGTATTTGTTATATGATTCTTTTTGTTATGATTTTTCGTATCTTGATTTCAAAAGTCTCGTAAGATAAACTTAAATCAGAATACGTTTTAAGCCACCAAAAAGATCTTATGGTTAGACAAGTGTGTACTCGGTCTCGCCGACTTTGTTCTTGGAACCCGTCGTGGTGGGGGCAGTGTTTATTGTTAGTGACTTTGCAGGTATTATAAAAGCGCCAGAATGGATAATGGATCATAGGCGTTATGTGAAATGATATTCCGATAGCAATGGTGGAGAGTATATAGTTAGCTCAGAAAATTCTTATGGCATATTATTGTATAGATCCATTCAGTGTATATATATATATATATATATATTGAGTTTTTGTATTGTGGGCCTTGAACCACAGGTCTAGGATCGAGATATGAGTTAAGTTTTGCGGCATGGAAATGTAGTAAGAGATTTACTTAATGCTAATTGAGATTTGTGAAATTTGAAAATGATTAGCTAGCAGCTCGGTAGTATATGCATATATATATGTTTTTATTTACTTTTGTTTTACATTCTCTTGTGATATGACCTATTTGTCCACAATTATAACATCTACACTTTTTTGGGTTTTTAATATATTTATAAACTTTTCTTTTAACAAAATAATTTTCGTTTGATTTTTTATTTTGTCTATATTCTTTATATGGTTTAAACCTTTTATACCTTCTTTGTCTTAATTTTGGTCTTTTAATTTTATGTCTTTTATTTAATCTATTGCATCCAAATTTTGGTATATCATATTTTTCACAACAATCACTTATTTTAGCTTGTTTTCTAAACGCTTTCTGGTTATTAATTTCTAGGGTTAATAACTTGACTTGGAAAATAACCTCGCAAAGACATATTTCTTTTGTTTAAAGGAGAATTAATTTTTTTAGTAATAGCTCTGCTTTTATAACTTTGGCTACAACCAAATTATGGAAGGACGATTATATGTAATAATAGGTAGAAAAGCAATGATATTAGAAACTGAATTTGATAGAGAAAGAAGACTAGCTAAAGAAAGTGACTTAGTGCAAATAACAAATATAGAAAGTAATTATCAAGAAAACAAAATAATAAATGACATATATAAAAAGTTAGATAAATTAAAAAGAAGATATGATGAAAGAATGAGAAAAATAGAAGAATCTATGAAAATTATACATAATAATACTAAACAAATATTAGAAAAAGTTTATAGAGTAGAAAAATATTTTAATGACGAAATACATACTCTTAAAATAGAATATAATAATAGATTGATAAACTAAAAGAACATCTTATACTTAATATAAAAGAATACATATATATATATATACATATATATATGTATATATATATATGTATATATATATACATATATATATACATATATACATATATATATATATATACACTAGTTGTTGGACCGCGCGCTATCGCGCATGGCCCCCCAAGAAAGCAAAAACTACTATGAATGGCTTAATGTAAATATTGGTGAAATGATTTAAAAGTAGTGTAAATTATATGAACATGTAGGTAAGCTAATTAGGCTATCAGATCAGATTACATAAATGCTTTGTTAGTCCAAATAGTTTGTAGGTTACAAAACATGCACAAGGTCTTGTGTCTTCTCTAAAATGTTGTCCAACTACTATATCTATTACAAGCACTATATATCATGCCTAGCAGCAAAAGAGAGTAGTTTATATTAGGCAGTCGTTAAATTGAGAGGACACATTTTGTTGAATTACATATATGTATATTGTTGAATTACAAAATCAATAAGGGTCTTTGCCAGGAACAAGGAGTCATGTGAGCCTTTATGTTCCTCTAAAACGCCCTTTGATCATTGTTATATAAAAGTATAAACCATGCTATTGTAACAAAAGATGCTAGGCTGATCGTGAGTGAAGGTTGTCTCCATTCGACTATGAAAATGGTTGCAGATTACTTTTATTTGAAGATCAGCTCGATTTCCAACGTCATCAGTATAGTTGTGGATGGATTATTCTCCGAGGCCCCAACTGCTTCTTCAACTTCAATTTCCCCTACAGAATAAGAAAAGATAGGGCTTGAATTGCAAGATAAAAATAAAAATATAGAAAAGCGTGAATAAGGTATCATCACCAATAATATCATTAAAAAAAGCAAGTTTCATCAATTCTACCTCCATTCTACTCTCTTTTCTTGCGTTCTTTCTATCATGTTTCTTTCTCCTCATATTTCTCTTTTCCGCATATAACTTTCCCCCAAAAAATCTGCTCCCATTGAGAAAAAGCAAAGCCACAAAACAAAGAAAGCCTTGAAAAGAAATAGACTCCTCCTCTAAACCCAAGTCAGAACAAAAATAATAAAAAATGGAAGCCGATAAGGCAATTTTCTCGCCCGCCAAGCCAGGTATCCACTTGGTGCTCAGCCTAACAAGAGTCAACAATCCAGTGGGTTGTATCTGCTAATCTAATGTCTACTGATACGCTCAAGTTATACGATGTTTTTGTGGTATTTTAGGTACACTTTGCTAGGGGATTTATTTGTAATTGTTAATGTTGCATGTAAATCGACCTTAGCGGAAGTTCGGAATTTTATATATTAATTATTGTTAAAGTTGTAAGTTCCGAGCTTTTGGAAGCATGAATGGTTCCACAACATCGTCTCACCAACCAAGCTCCGCCACAACCAAGCTCCAAGCAACCACATCGCAAGCATGCCCAAAGATCGCAAGCCCAAGCACCGCATGCCTAGCAAGCTCGCGCGGCATCGCCCGGCTCTCGCGCATGCTCGCACCTCCCGGCGCTCGAAGCAGCTGCCCAAAGACAGCGATCCCGCATCGCCCGGCCCGGCGCGCGCTCGGAGCCAGGGCTTAGCACAAGAGCTCGCACCTCGCGAGCATGGTCGCACCTCGCGACCTGCCATGCTCGCACCTCGCGAGATCCCTCGCACGGTGCGACCTCTTGGCTTGGCCCAGTTCTTCAGCTCGTGTTGGAAGGCAGAACACTCTTCGCACGGTGCGACCAGACTCGCACCTCGCAACCCCTAGGTCGGTCTAATTGTCGGCTGATTTTTGAGCTTTAGTATAAATACTAAACTTGATTTTGGACCTAGGGGGCAGGCGCCACAAGGAGAGGGAGTCTCCAAAACTCCACTCCTCTCTTGTTGTCTTCTCTTTTTAGTTTTTATTTTCTAGTTTAGTTTTTGTAGATTTCAATTATGGGATTGGCTTATGCTATGCCGATTGTAGCTTGAACCGTTCTTGAACGAGATTAATATGGAGCTTCAAGCATTATTGTGAGATCTTTCCTCTTTATTTAGTTTCTTTGATTATGGTTTAATTTCTATGCTTGCTTTCTATGATTTTTGCATGATTATGCTAGGAACGTTACTAGTTTGATTGTGTAATTAATCTAATGCTAGATTTAAGAATAGAATCGGATTGTTTTATTCTTCTATCAATTGGTAGCATACTAGGGAGTAACTTAGATGCAAATCGTCTTGGTTATTTCTTGGGGAAATTGAATTAATCGTTGAATGTTTATCGCTTGTATGACGTTAAAGGTGTCCGTTGATTCTTTGTGTTTATTCGTTGCTATTGGATTGAACTTAGACGCGATCGGACTAGGTTATCCTTTAGTTAGGGTTTTATAGTCACGCCGATCGTGCTATTCAACTAAGAATAAGGAGAATGCGAGATTAATTCTCAACAATAGATAATCATGGAAATAATTAGAGTTGAGGTTCAAGGATCGATAATGAATTGAAGTGGATGTTAATCGGATTCAAGATCTTCCCATATTGATTTCTCATTTTGTTTATATGCTAGTTAGTTTTAGTTTGTTCGTAAATCTACTTGAAACCCCCCTTTTGTAATTAGGTTTCTCGGCCCTTAGCTTAATCTAGGTTTTGAATCACGCTAAGTATTAAACTCGTCCCCGTTTCCCTCGTGGATACGACCCCTACTTCCATTATACTAGCTTAGTGTAAAAGAGAGTAGGAGAAATTTTATCTTTTGGCCGGGTGCGGTGCACAACGACACATCCCGCGCCCGCCCAAATTTTGGCGCCGTTGCCGGGAAACGGTGTTACTTGTTTGTATTTAGCGTGATTTTTTGGATGGTATTGTTTGTGCTCTTTGTTTTTGGTTGACACTCATAGCGCTAACGATGCATTGCATGAGTTTCTCTCAATCAATTTTGCAGGTACTTGAAGTGGAGATTGACATGGAACCACCATTGTCACACATGGAGAACAACCCAATGATTAAGCTTAAGGTATTAAGTCGAGCTAACGACTTTAAACAACAGCGCTTCTCGGGAGGCAACCCGAGACCCCTTTTATTTTCTTTCTTTTTCTTTATTTCTCATCAAATTTCCACCACCACAATAAATTTTCTTTCACCCACCGCCCACCCACTAAAAAGATCCACAACCAATCTTAATTCACTTGTAACCAAAATCCACAAAAGAAAATCCGTTGGGAGGACTTTAATAGCTAGGAGTTGGTACAACTAGAGGGTTGAGATTGTTAATGTATCTTTTCGATCTCTTAAGCTAGGAGCAAATCTCAAAAATCTAAACAAAATTTGAATTTGTCATTTGTTTGAGTGATTCGAGGGAGAGGGTTGTGAGTTGAGTTGTGAGATTTGAGTTGGTGTTGTTAAGAAATTTGAGTTTGACGGATTGCTTTTCATGAGTTTTGAGCATTCGATCTTCGATTTACCCGATTTTCAAATTTCCCCCCATTTTCAGTTTACTTTTTCTTTTAATTGTCGACACATTAAGGACAATGTGTAGTTTAAGTAGGGGGGAGGGTATTCTCATTCTCATGTATCTATGTTGTATACATTACTTTCAATTTGAAAAAATGAAAATGAAAAAAAAATTGAAAAGAAAAAGAATATAAAAAAAAAGTGATGAAAAGAATCCATTGAAGTTGAAAACCCGCAAGGGCGGGCGACTCGGGCAAAAATGAGGGCTCCGGATAGGTCGAAAACCCGAAAGGGCGGCCTATGCAAAAAAGAGCTAGTTGAGCGGGTAAGATGGTGAGATAAAAAAATGTGAGAAGCTAGGATGAAAACCCGAAAGGGCTCCTAGGCAAAATGAGAGATTAAGAGAGAATTTTGTACTTTGAAAACTCATTTGCCGGAGATGGTGTCATAAGGTGGAAAGCGTTTTCGGGTTGGGTTGGTTATTTCATCCTTGATTTTGTGAAGATTTGTTTTGGCTTTCACATTCTTTTGGTTGATTGTTTGTTTTTGGGAGTAAGCATGGAATTTATCCCTTTTTGTCTTTGTTCCATGGCTTGCTATTCTATGTTCCATGGCTTGCTATTCTAATTTAGTTGTAGTAGTAGTAGTTTTAGGTCATCTTTTGAGGTTTGGGAGAGCTGGTAGTTCAGTGTGTCGTGAGCTGGCATTTTGATTCTTGTTGGTGTTGTTGGTTAAACTTGTTGGCGTTGCTGGTTATTATTGTTGTCGCGTCTTTGTATATTTCAGGTGAGCTTGAATCTAAGTGTGGGGGAATCATCATCCCTTACGTTTAGGTTTTGAGCGTATTTTGTTAAGATGTGATAATGATGGTGTAGTTGATGGGGAGTGTAGGTTGGTGTCGATAACTTGGGCGATGATTTAATTGGTATTTCTCACTTTTGAGTTTACTCGAGGTCGAGTAAAGTTCAAGTGTGGGGGTATTTGATACGCTCAAGTTATACGATGTTTTTGTGGTATTTTAGGTACACTTTGCTAGGGGATTTATTTGTAATTGTTAATGTTGCATGTAAATCGACCTTAGCGGAAGTTCGGAATTTTATATATTAATTATTGTTAAAGTTGTAAGTTAGAGCTTTTGGAAGCATGAATGGTTCCACAACATCGTCTCACCAACCAAGCTCCGCCACAACCAAGCTCCAAGCAACCACATCGCAAGCATGCCCAGATCGCAAGCCCCAAGCACCGCATGCCTAGCAAGCTCGGCAAGCATCGCCTGGCTCGTGCATGCTCGCACCTCCCGGGCTCGAAGCAAGCGCCCGGCCACAGCGATCCCGCATCGCCGGCCCAGGGGCACGCTCGAGCCAAGCTGCGCCTGAAGACAAGAGCTCGCACCTCGCGAGCATGGTCCTCGCCCCTTGCTCGCACCTCACGAGATCCCTCGCACGGTGCGACCTCTTGGCTGGCCCGGTTCTTCGGCTCGTGTTGGAAGCGAGAACACTCTTCGCACGGTGCGGACCCGGACTCGCACCTCGCGACCCCTAGGTCGGTCTAATTGTCGGCTGATTTTTGAGCTTTAGTATAAATACTAAACTTGATTTTGGACCTAGGGGGCAGCAGCCACAAGGAGAGGGAGTCTCCAAAACTCCACTCCTCTCTTGTTGTCTTCTCTTTTTAGTTTTTATTTTCTAGTTTAGTTTTTGTAGATTTCAATTATGGGATTGGCTTATGCTATGCCGATTGTAGCTTGAACCGTTCTTGAACGAGATTAATATGGAGCTTCAAGCATTATTGTGAGATCTTTCCTCTTTATTTAGTTTCTTTGATTATGGTTTAATTTCTATGCTTGCTTTCTATGATTTTTGCATGATTATGCTAGGAACGTTACTAGTTTGATTGTGTAATTAATCTAATGCTAGATTTAAGAATAGAATCGGATTGTTTTATTCTTCTATCAATTGGTAGCATACTAGGGAGTAACTTAGATGCGGATCGTCTTGGTTATTTCTTGGGGAAATTGAATTAACCGTTGAATGTTTATCGCTTGTATGACGTTAGCAGTGCGGTGATTCTCTCGTGTTTATTACTTGCTATTGGATTGAACTTAGACGCGATCGGACTAGGTTATCCTTTAGTTAGGGTTTTATAGTCACACTGATCGTGCTATTCAACTAAGAATAAGGAGAATGCGAGATTAATTCTCAACAATAGATAATCATGGAAATAATTAGAGTTGAGGTTCAAGGATCGATAATGAATTGAAGTGGATGTTAATCGGATTCAAGATCTTCCCATATTGATTTCTCATTTTGTTTATATGCTAGTTAGTTTTAGTTTGTTCGTAAATCTACTTGAAACCCCCTTTTGTAATTAGGTTTCTCGGCCCTTAGCTTAATCTAGGTTTTGAATCACGCTAAGTATTAAACTTCGTCCTGTTTCCCTGTGGATACGACCCTACTTCCATTATACTAGCTTAGTGTAAAAGAGAGTAGGAGAAATTTTATCTTTTGGCCGGGTGCGGTGCACAACGACACATCCGCGCCCGCCCATCTACCCACCAAATGCTTATAAACTCGGGCCATATATTCATTTTTTTGGTACATGACTTAGTTTCTATTTTTTTTACATCGACTTAGTTTCTAATTTGCTGTTACATTAAGTGACAAAAACTCCAAGTAAACTACTTTTTGGTCTACGATTGAAGCCACACTTTTTTTGGCCAACAATTTCTTGCATTTGGCTGAAATACATCAAGCAAAACTTGCTTCGATTGTGATATATGTAATCTTCTCTCTCCTCTCTCCTCCTCCCTTCCATAGTCTGCTGCCCCTCTTCTCTCTCACCCAACACTCTAGCCCCACCCGAAATCCACACCAAGCCACCACCACCCGCCGGTAGCCAACACCCCGGCCCACCATTGCGAACCTCAACACCACCACCCAAAAATTCAACCCTCCTTCGTCTCTCTCTTGAACCTAAGTTTTATCTCTTTAAACAACAATTGGTGTCCTTAGCAAGAGAAGAATCATTCTTCAAACAAGCAATCACTCGTGTGTTAATTAGATGAACTAATAATGCACCAAGTCATCGGATCAGACACTCTCACAATCAACTCAACTAAAAATTCACACCACCATCGTAATATTCTCCCTTCTCTATCTCCTCCTCCTAACCCCCACCACCTTTCCCGACCCAAAGCCCGGGCATGGACTCATTCCTAACACAATAATATTAACTCGACCCTCACGTAACCTTCATTTCCATAACAAATCATAACTCTCACATGTAAAATGTAAATGGAGTTGTTTGAGTACACTCTAGTGCACACGAGAGGTGTTCATAATTTCCAGAATACAAACACGCACTTGACACCGCCTTTTCCTTGCTTTAAATCTTTACTGTTGGAGCTTGCTTTTGTGATTCGATGCACGACACATCAATCACCCTTTGTATCGAGTTATCCCCCTTAATCTCTATCTAACAATACAATTCTTGTTGATATCCCCAAATCTGTTTTGTGTTTTTCCTAATGACTTCTATATCCTCTTTGATGTACTAAAGATTATTTTGTATCTATAAAATAACCATAGGTTAAAACATAAGGAACCTAGGGTGGTAGCTATATATATTTCGGTAATTGCTGTAAAGTGCAATTACACCTTAAAGCTTATAGAATGCATCTAACATGTCATAAATTGGACGAATGATCGGTTAAGAACAAGCATTAGATAATTATACATAATGACCTTAAACAAGGTGCCCTAAGTGCCCACCAAAGCCTTTTTATTTTATCTTTTTCGCGCAATGGTATATATCTTTTTTTTTTAGGTATATATCTAATACTTAAGCCAAAATATTATGTGGCGAATATTACTTGTAAGCAACATCGGCATTTGCACAACACATGAGGGCATAACTATTTTTAGTACTTTTGGTAAAAAGAAAGGCGGGTCGTGGAGATTTTGTGTGGTCTAGGGCTTTGAATAAAGCAACGGTACCGAGATAAGTAACGGTAGCTTGGTCATTGATGAACTCTTAGATGAGTTAAAGAGCCTCCGTTTAGTATCTCAATTCAGTTATCACTAGATTCGCATGAAACACGGGGACGAACCCAAGCTTGACCTTTCACACCCATCATGGGCACTATGAATTTTTGGTGATGCCTTTTTGTAACACCCCGTCCTTCTACTACTAAAATACTAACAAAATCTAATCCAAGATATACTAAAAAGACGTTAGCGGAAATAACGTCGGGACGGTTATGCTACTCTAAAACAATAATTAAAGATAATCCTCAAATCAAATTTTCATAACTTCATAAGAAAAGTAATATCAGAGGGAAACATCATAGTTCTAAAAAAAAGAAATATCCCAATTACTTCATAACATCAATCCAAAACTATGAGACATGCAAGTCTCTCGATAAAGCGAGACAAACTAAATGTCCTTGAAAGCTATCCCAAAAGTAAGTCTCCTATGGTGACATAGATTTCATCATACCAAAAAACAGTACTAAGAGCTTCTTCTCACTACAAACTCTCACTCTGCTAGCCCAAGTCACCGGTCTAGCAATCATTTCCATCCGCAAGGATATATATTAAATAATTCCCACGGTCGGTGGGGAGTAACTAGAATTTCTCCCGAGGCAATAGCAATCAACCTGATTCGAAGTAGATTATTAAGAAAGGAAAATCATGCAATCATTACATCAATAGCATGCACAAAAAAATCATAAAGCTCATAAGTAAAACAAGTGATCATCGAAAATAAGTAAACAAGATATAATGAGTGTAATAATTCTAGAATATATAAATAATATTAAATCAAAACTACAACAAGTTATTGAGTCGTAAACGGAACGCCGGTGATTCGCAAATCACTTCCTAAGGTTTGTCGAGATCGCAATCTCGAGGTCGATCCATGGGCTTACGTTCCCCACTGCATGTGTCTAAGAATGGCCAAACTCCGTGCTGAGGGTAGAACACGCGAGAACTCCACGACCTCTCGGACAGCCAACAATTAACCTGAGGTGTACCCCTAGTTCGCAAACCGGGTGGTTGGCATGTTCTTCACCGGGGACTACATCTATCCCACCGGATATTCTTATCTCAAAATAAAATCATGCATATAATCCAAGTATCATTCATCTAAAATATTCATCAAAGGGGTGCCACCCGGCCTTATACCCTTGATTATCAAAAGCAGTTCTTTCATAAATCCTCAAACTAAATTACTTGCAATTTCTCAACGTGATACCTCCCACAATAAACACTTGAAAATCACTAAACATCATCATGATATTATATTAATTTTTACAGCAACCACACCTCAATCAAAAATACATCACCAATTAATTCTAAATCTTATTCAATAAAAGAGAAGTAACAATTAATCATTTTCTTTCATAAACCAAACATAAACATATGGTTACCCAATGATACATACTGCATACTATTGAAAAAGTCAGAAACCCAGAATATAATAAATTATGAATTATTTCTGATTAACAAGCCCTCAAATAATTTAAAAGTATATCCCTAATTTCACAACAAAAACACCATAATAATTATTAAACTAATAATTTCAAGCATTAAAATCACAAAAAAATTATCATACGACCCTAATGGATCTACTGACATGGTACAATTTTTATTTATAATTTTCAGACTCCAAAGTATTTTAACAGTTAATATACAGATTAATCAATAAAGCCCAAATAATAACAAAAAATATAAACAGACATGAAATTTCTAAAAATTTACATAACATCATAAAACTCATTAAACATAATATTCCAAAAGAAATGAATTTTTCACCCTCTAGAAATAATTTTCATGATTTATATACTAACAGAACCGAAATAACAAAAACAGATATATCAATTAAATAAAACAGTAAACAGTAGGTAAAAATTATTCTAAGTCATATAATACATACTACGCATGTAACATGATCTAAGAAAATAATTTCATCAATTTTAACAGTCGTTCCATAATTATTATGCAATTTAATAAAAACGCACAAAACACCAATTAAATCAAGTAAATACTAATATATGCGAAAATTATTTTTACCACGAGTATTCCATAGCATGTGCCAAGTATATATTCGTGTCAAATTTCATCAAAAATTTCATTCAAAATGTATTTTAAATAATTTCTAGCGTAGTAATCTAATACCGAATAATACCTAATTACTATGGTTCTAAGATAACAACTAGTTACACAGATCGTCGGAAAATTCCAATATAGGTGTGTGATCCTCTTCTTCTTCAAATTCCAAGCACCAAGTATAAGAAAAAGGCAACAAGAACAATTCATGAACAATTAACAAGAAGTAGAAATGAAAAATTTTTGAGAGATTGAGAAAGATGATGATGGTAGAAAATGGCAGCAAGGAGTTTCTGTTTTTTAATCAGAAATTAAAGTGATGATGGTTGGTTTTCCAGAAGTTTGAGTATGAAATCCATTAGGGGTTATGGGGACACAAGGCATCAAAGAGTCACAAGAAAATAAAAAGAAAAGAAAGAAAATAAAGAAAGAAAAAGCTCCTTCTCCTTCCTTATTTGCATTTGTCCAAGCCCTACAAACCAACAAAAATTTACTATTTAATTCAACAATGATCCATGCCTCAAAAGCCGCTACGCGATAAAATGATTACTTCCTAAATCGCGCCTAAACTTTGAAAATACTTAATAATGAAAATAACTCTAATAAATTATATTATAAATATAAATATAATAAACACATTAACTTTTCATAAAAATAAAAATAATAATTGGCTCCCAAATTATAAGTAAAAATAATTAATTTCAAGAAAATAATAGTTTTAGAAACTTTGCGAAAAACTAGGAGCAAAAATTACGGGTTGTTACAATCTCCCCTCCTTAAATAAAGTTTCGTCCTCGAAACCGAAACTACAAAGCAAAGGCAAAGAACACAAATAGTACTGGCTTTAGTTAGGGTATTTTGATCGCATTGACTCTTCGGTT